>JAGKTI010002203.1:33092-54872 GCA_018397915.1 Birgus latro | reverse complement strand
CAGGGGTGGGAGAGAGTGGGGGGATGGGGAGTTAGTTAACCAGGGGTTGGGAAGGGTTAGGGAATGGAGAGAAAGACACGCCTGGCAGTGCTGAGCATGGTGGGGGATGGAGGAGGGATGGGAGGAAAAGAGAGGGGATGGAGGGAGGACATGGACAGCCGTGTACATCACCATGTCCCATCCAGACACACACGTTTCAAACCTAGGGAGGGGTGGAGTGTTCACACTAGCGAATCGGTGGCAGTTCAGATTGTGGGAATGTTCCTCCTTTTCTTTTGTTTGGTCTTGCCAAGTGTCGGTTATCGATGCGTCGTAAATCGGGGTATGGGTGTACTGATTTGCAAGAGTTTCATCCTTCAGTGAGTTAATATATACAGTATCGTTCCATTTCGTTTTTGAAGGCTCCAACATGCTTGCATGCGTCGGCCTTGGTCACCTAATGGCGGCTCTCCTTGCTGCCCGATCTTTGGCAGCCTCCCTGTTCAGTCCCTTAACCCTTAAGTCACATTTAATGACCTCGTCCCATGTCTTTCTCAGTCTACCCCTCCCAACCCCTCTCCCAGTATTAACACCTCTCACACTCTGTACCCAGTTATCATCCCCCATCCTCTCCACATGTCTAAACCACCTCAGCCTACCTCTCCTCATCACAACACCAATACACTCCAGTCCCATCCTACCTCTCAACTCTTCCATTGTAAACCTAGCCCCCCCAGGCCTTGCACGCTGGGACGCACTGCACATCCACCTAATCATTGTCATTTCTGCACGTTTAAACCTGCGAATATCCTCTTCCTTTACTGCCCAGGTCTCACTACCAAACAGCATCACACTCCTAACACATGCTGCATACAAAGACCCCTTAGCACGTAAGGAGAGTCCTCTCAATGTCAGGAGAGGCAACAGCTCCCTGAACTTCTTCCAACCACTTCTCACCCTAGCGAGCTAACTCCAGCCCCACCTCCAGCACATAACATGTCTTCCAAATAACAAAACTCCTTCACACACTCAAGAGACTCACCTGCAAGTTCAACCCTCTCATGCCTAACAATCTACACCTGCTCTCCCTGACACGCCGCACACATGAAATCAGCATTATCTCGCAGCCTACCTCTAATACCACTACAGCTCTTGTGCACCCATTTATCACAAACACTACACAAGATGGAATTACTTCCCACACCCTTGTGGCAAACTGCACATGGCCACTTTCCCTCTCCTCTGATTGTACCGCCACCAGCCCTAGATATCATCACTTTTGTTTTATCTGCATTTACTCTTAACCCCTTGTGCCCCATACCATCTCTCCACTTCTTAAATCTTTCCTCCGCCTCCTTTTCATTCTCTGCAATCAACACCAAATCATCAGCATACAACATCTCCCATGGAAGTCCATCTCTGAAGTCACATGAGGGCTTCAAGCACCATGATAAACAAGGGACTCAAAACTGACCCCTGATGCACACCAGCATTCACGGAAAACTCATCACTCAAAACTCCATTCACTCTTACCTGGGTGCGAGCACCAGCCACTCTTCCAACTCTAGCTTTCTCGTTGCCCAGTTCACCACCTCTCTAGGGACTCTGTCAAAGGCCTTTTCCAAATCAACAAAAACAAAATATAATTTCCCTTTTCTTTCCAATATATTTTTCCTGAAGCTGTCGAACAATGAATATGGCACCAGTGGTCCCCCTGCCTGGCATAAACCCAAACTGCATCTCATCGATATTCACTCTTTCTCTAATCATACCTTCTACAACTTTCTCTATTACTTTCATTATCTGATCTAAGAGCTGTGTACCTCTGTAATTTCCCCTTTCCAGGGCATCACCCTTCCCTTTGTACACATTTACAATTACACTCTTCAGCCAATCATCTGGGACAGCACACTCATATATAATCATGTTTATCAGTATCTCTGTAAAAATAAAAAAAATCTGAAATCCCTGATATACTATTGTGATCCCTAGTTTCTTTAACCCCCTGGCAGAAGGGAAGTTGAAGCCAGGGCTGAAGAACAGCCAGGCGTGTGGACACAGTTAGTCTAGCAGTCTGATTAGGTTCATGTTGATGGAATGACTTACACACATCAAGCTCAACATTGTCACTGATTCCTGCCTTATAACCACAGTCATGGAATATAACTGAAATATTTGTCCTGAAATGTAACAGAAACAGGATGAAGGCATCAGTATCACTTAATTCACTCTGTTAATACTTCTCGGTTTCCCACACATTATGTGAACATAGTTCCTGTTTGAACTGTCTTTTTCTGTGTTCACAGTACTCTCAAAGCACCAAATGAATTTCAGAACAGTGACTGGTCAGACTCAATGAGAAGGAACAAAAGCAGCAAGAAGAATGTATGTATAAAACTGCTCAGTGATATATCCCCAATATTACAGTAAACCCTTGATGCTTGCAGACTTGAAGCTCGCGGATTTGATTACTCGCAGATTTTTCACTTTGGTGATAAATGATAATGAATAGTGAAATAAAATGAAAAAATGCGGAGTTTGAATGGCACACGCATATGTACTTTTTGGCCACCAGATGGCAGAGCATCGCTCAGTCATGAGTCAGCTCCCTCCCAAACTTTGGTTGTGTTTGTGCACTGTGCTCCCACTCTCATCTAATTTTCTTCAATTTGCTCTCAACGTGGCCCAAAAAAGCAAGTTAGATAACCAAGAAAAGTGTGGAAATGCACAAAAGAAGACTTTTGAAAAGGCAAATGAAGGTAATGACTCCCATGGTGCCAACGGGGATGCAGACGACGCACAATAAACATCACACATCGATCATAACTCATCATACTTAACTACCTTTCCAATAATTAATCTTACTACAGAAAGGTGAACTGAGGAGAATGTATTGTACATTAATAAGAATTGATGAGAATATATTGACATTACCGTGTGGTATTTTTAACCCCCCCCTTTTTTTTTTTTACAATTTATTGTATTTTGCATTATGTTCATGCATAATCGTTTGTCATTATCATTAAAACATCAGAAACTGTTTTCTTTATCATGTAGGCATATTTTCAGTGTGGGCGGGGTAACTAATTTGGTGCTCGCGGATTTTCCATTCTCGCGGGGGTCTTTGTTCCCTATCCCTTGCGAGCATCAGGGGTTTACTGTATTTGAATTAATTGCTTCACTGTTTTATTAATAACAGACTACAAAGTACTTCGAGAGTATGTGCTGTAAACACTTTGATAAAGGTAGTTCGGACAGAAACCGTGTTTACATGATGCATGGGAAACTGAGAAGCGTTCGAAGAGTGCATTAAATGATATTAATACCTTCATCCTTAGTGAAATTTCATGACAAATATTTCAGTCATATTCCATGACTGTGGTTATTTGGTAGGAGTCAGTGACAGTCTTGGGCTTGATGTGTGTGAGGCATTCCATCATTGTGAACCATTATCAGACTGCTAGACTAACCGTGTCCACTAGCCTGGCATTTCTTCAGCCCCGGCTTTGACTTCCCTCTAGCCAGGGGGATAAAGAAACCAGGGATGTACATATTGTCCTAAAAATTTAGCTCAGGTTATACCATCCCACAAGGTTGTCAAAGCCTCATGTATGTATAAATTACCTCTGTAGTGAAACCTTAAAGAGGTTAATGGAGCTAGTTTTTAATGTGTTCACTGTAAGAGATCAGTTTTATAATGGTAAACAGTGATCTGGAAATATACAGTATACTGTACAGTAATCTCCTCTTTATCCGATGCTGCATTATGGAACATCCATCATTACTGCAAAAAATTGACTGAATTAAAGCAATATCCTAACTGTACATGGAAGCCAAATTTTTCAAACTACCTGCTACTCCTTGCAACATCCCTTCACCAGTGACAGTGCCCACCAAAACAAAGGCCATATTTCTGATAATTAAAATCATGTGAACATAGGATATTAGTTGTATGATTTTTATATAATAAGTATATAAATGTGGCATCAGAAATTCAATATTGAAACAGGTTTTGCATACTGAGAGTGAGAGAGAGAGATGTTTAGGGTTTTAGAGTTATATCCCCTGTAGAGGAGTTGGGAGGGTGCAATGGCATTATCTGAAAAAGTGCATTATCTAACAGGGTCTTGGCTGAATTGTGACTGATAAATGAGGGATCAGTTAGTAAAAGGTTACAGATCTCATTTTATCATTTGCTGCATTTATGCTGTATAGCCTATTTAATCTGGTGCAACAGACTACTGAATTGGTATTGGTGATACCAATTCTGCAATTTCAGTCGCAAAATACAATGTATATTTTATCACCAAATGCTGTACTATAGTCACATACCACTCCATACAGTGTTGTACATACCATTTATAAACTGTCTCTTCTATAATCGGTTCCAGGGAGTCTGACGCACTGATTTTGCCAACTGAGGACAGTTGGATTTGGTAACACCGCGCGATGCTGTTTGGCAGTGATTGGTCAATTCCCGTTGTGTTTGAACGTGCACCAAATTGACTTTGCATTCCAACCAAGGCCCTCATTTATTTGTAAGATACCTGATTATCTATCTATCTATAGCCCGACACCCTAATCCCACAAAGGGTGGCCACAGACAAAATGCTTCCAAGTCACTCTGTCACACACCATTTGCCTACCCTCCCTCCAGCTCACTCCCCTCTCCCTCATATACCTCTCAACTCCATCCCTCCACCTCATTCTCGGCCCTCCCCTCCCTCTCCCTCCCTCCACCCCACCTGCATACACCCTCTTAGTCAGAGTTTCATTCTCCATTCTCTCCACATGTCCAAACCACCTCAGTGTATTTCTCCTAATCTTCTCAACCACATCCACATCCACCCCACAATGTTCCTTCACTTCTTCATTCGTCAACCTGTCCCTCCATGTCACTCCACATGCTCCTCTCAAGTAACTCATTTCCACTGCTCTCACTCTCGACTTGTTACCCTCTAGCAAGGTCCATGCCTCGTTTCCATACGTCAGGGTAGGGATCACGATACTGTCATGCAGTGACTTCTTGACGTCCATACTCACCTCCCTATTTCTCGTCACTGCTTTCAATGAACCAACAACCTTCCTTCCCTGCTGTACCCTTTCAAGTAGTTCACCCCCAAGACTTCCATCCTTACTAATCACACTGCCCGAGTACTTGAATGTTCTCACATTCTCCATATCCTCACCATCCAACCTCACTGTGCATTCTGTGACTTCATTTCTCTCAAACACCATAACTTTACTCTTGTTCACATTGACTTTCAGATTCCTCTTCATACACACTCTCCCAAATTCATTCACCAAACCTTGCAACTCCCCTTCATCTTCTCTTAACAATACTGTATCTTCAGCAAACAACAACACCGGAATCTTCCACATCTCGGCCTCATTCATTAGAGCCACCCCCACATCCACTGCCCTACCTTGCACCTCCTTTACAACCCTATCCATATATATATTAAACAGCCATGGAGACATCACACAACCCTGTTTCAGTCCCACTTTCAGATAAGAAAACTCAGCTCACCGTCCACTCGCACAGTAGCCCTAGCTCCTTCGTACATGCTCTTCACAGCACTCAACAATTTCCCCTCCACTCCATATGTTCTTATACCTTCCACATACCTTGCCTGTCTATTCTGTCATAAGCTTTCTCCAAGTCCATGAAGGCAGCATACACACTCTTTCCCTTCTCTAGATACTTCTCCATTAAACATCTTAGAACAAATATCTGATCTACACACCCTTTTCCCTTATTAAATCCCCCTTGTTCTTCTCCAACTAACTCCTCTGTTATATGCCTAACCCTATCAATAAGTATTCTGCCATATATCTTTCCAGTCATACTAAGAAGGCAAATACCCCTATGGTTACCACATACTTCTTTCTCCACTTTTCCTTTATATAAAGCAATGATATTTTTAATGATAAATATGTGCCTTTTAAATTACTAGAGATAAACCTAAACGACATTGATAACAAAACTAAGTAAAGTCGCAACTGGATGCATACAGACACAATTAGCGAATGTGGCGGGAATTCGGATGTCCATAGCAGGGTAGTCCCGAGGTCCTGTGAAGGCTTGAATGTTTTTCCCACCACTACTACACAGTGTCATAGTCTGCAGTCTACATCATGCCCTTCATTACCTCATCTACTAATAAATAACCTAATCCTAGATACGCTTAGTTTATCTTCTAATAATTATGATTTGTGTAAGCACACACACACACACACACACAGTGCAGATGCACCCAACAAGCAAATCAGCTGTTTAGTGTTTTGTCTGCGAAGTACAGGAATGAAAGCCGTTAGTAGATTCTTCTCATAGTACCACAAGATGAGCACCATGTTTAGTAAAGTGGAGCACCATGTTTAGTAAAGTGAATATGGAAGGAGTTAAGAAAAGGGATAAAGGTAGAAAGCAGGATGATGATTTCTACCCCGAACTGGTGGAAATGGAGACGTACAATAAGTTGGTAGAACGAGTGAACAGATCAGAGAAAGCATTTCAGAGTGAAATGGATGAAATTAAGAAGCAATTGCACATGCAGAACAAGGAAAATGAAAAATTAGTAAAGGAAGTTAACAGGAAAGACACAACAATAGATGAGCTTTTAGTTGAGGTTGGTACACTCAGAAGGAAGATTAGTGAAGTGGCAAGCACAGTTGTCAACCATGAGAGCATTATGGAAGAGTTAAAAATGATACAGAGACAGTTAGGCAGGCTAGCACTCTGATAGATCATAGCAGTGATATTGAGGAGAACCCAGGTGAATGAATCGATGCAAAGCTACAAAAATGATGTGGAAACCACGTATGCTGAAATGGTGAAAGTAAAGAAAGACTTAGAAACAAAAGTCGAAGAAATGAGCATTAAAAAGGAAGTAAAGAAAATAATCCAAAACAGTCCAAAACTGGTCAAAGATTCAGCAGACATCAACAAATCTATAGTACTGTAATCACTGGTATTGAGGAGGAGGAAATAAAAAGTAAGATTTCGAGAGACAAAAAGGAGATGGCAAATGTAATGAACATATTGAAGGAAGTATCAGAGGACATCTGTAGTAAAGACATAGAGGAACACAGAAGGCTAGGGAAATATGAGAGAAATGAATCAAGGCCCCTGAACATAGCCTTTCAGAGTGTAAACACTGTGGAGGAAATACTGAAAAATGAAAACAAACTTATGGAAAAAGAGGATTTCAAAAATGTATGGATAAAAAGATGCCCAACTCAAGAGGAACAGGGATTACTAAAATAGAAGAGGGAAGAGGCAAAAACAAAGAACAAGGGAAGATCTTTGGAAGAGAAGAACACATTTTTTTTTAGAAAGTACAGTACTGTAATTTGATTGTGGGTATGAAAGTGGTACATAAACAGGAGGGAATAAAAAGGAGAAAGGTAGTTGACCCAAGTCGTGACAAGTTTGTAAACAAGATGATTAAGTTGATGTACTCTAATGTAGATGGAATGGTATCTAAATTACTAGAGATGAATGATTAGATTAAAGAAAAGGAACCACTTATTGTCTGCCTAACTGAAACAAAATTAACATCAAGGATATCAAACAATACCCTAAACCTAAAGGAAAATAATATATATGGAGAAGAGATAGGAGCTTAAAAAACAGAGGAGGAATTATGATATTAACAAAGAAAAATCGGCAAGTCAAAGATATAGAATTAGATATACCCTCACAGGTAGAATTGATCAGAGTAGAGATTAGTACGTCTGAAGGGAAAATAATTGTGGCAATTTTATACATGCCACCCAAATCAAACATCTGCAAAAAAGGTGAATATGAAGACCTGGGAGAGAGTACAATTCAAAGTTTAAGAGCATTACTACATAGATTGGAGGAGAAATCCAAAAGAATTATAATATCTGGAGATTTCAATACAAATATAAATTGGAATACTCTAGATACTATATAAAAAGCCAGTAAAGCTATTGGGGACCAAAAGCTCCTGGACCTTGTCCAGGAGTTTTTGCTAACACAACATGTAAAAGAAAGCACCAGAACAAGAGGACTAGATGTACCATCAATACTAGATCTTATATTTACAGTAAAACCTCGATATAACGGACTTCAATAGACCGGAATTCGCTTTTATCGGACTCGAGGAGCTACCGGACTAAACTCCTATATATCGGAAAAAGTCCGATAAAGCCAGAAAGCAGTCCGGACTGCCTGACCACTTCAGCTATGTTCACCACAATAAGACAAGTAAAAGACATGTTTTTCAGTGCACAGTACAGTATTATTATACCATTTGATTAATGTAGTGAAGGTATAACACAGTACAATACTGCAATGGAGGTGAAAACCACTGATGCAATCCGGACTAATGTCTGATATATCGGAAAAAGTCCAGATTAGAAGGGGTAAGTCCGGATGTCGCTTTTATTGGAATTTCGCATTTTTCGGACTGGCTTGGGCCTCAATTAGTCCGTTATAGTGAGGTCTTACTGTACTAGGCAAGAAAATGATACTGACAGTATTATGTATCACCCTCCATTTGGCAAAAGCGACCATGCAGTATTAAATATCAACTTCAGGATTGCATAATTATGACATAGTTAACAGTAATGAAAGTTACAAAAAGAGCCTTAACTATGAAAAGGGAAACTACCACGTCCTAAAGAAATACTTCTTAGAAATAGATTGGGAAGAAGAGCTTAGAGGACAAGATTTAAATGTTATATATAGAAAATTCTGTGCACTTTATGAAATAGGAGTCCAAAATTACATCCCTTGGCACAAAGAAGCAGAAATGACAATAAAGAAATGGTTTAATAAAGAATGTAAAAAATCAGAAGAAAAAAGGGACTTGTTGTGGAATTGATACAGAAAACACAATAGTGAGAGGGCATATAACAACTATAAACAGGCAAGAAACGAATACACAAGATTAAGGAGAGAAGCCCAAAAACAGTTTGAGAAGGACATCTTTAACAAAAGTAGTGATCAACCGAAGCTATAGCTACATCCTAAGCAAAACCAAAGTAAAAGACAAAATGCAATCCATTATGGATGAAGGGATCCTCTATACACAAGAGAAAGATTTTCTAAATATGTTTGCAGATGATGCAAAAATACAAAGGAGAATTACTAACACAGACTCTTGTAAAGAACTACAAGAAGAATTAAATAAACTTCATGAATGGAGTAATAAATGGCAAATGGAATTCATTGTGGACAAGTGTCATGTAATCATGTTTGGTAAAAGTGGGAAAAGACCAGATTGAGATTATAAGGTAGGAAGTAAAACCCTACACATATCAGAAAGAGAGAAGGACTTAGGTGTGATTATCAATAACAGACTATCTCCGACTGACCACATAGATGAGAAGGTATGGAACAGGTATACACTGCTTGCAAACATGATAATAGCATTCACATACATAAATGAAGACATGCAGAGGAAGAAAATAACATCCTTCATCAGACTAACCCTGGAGTATGCATCAGTAGTCTGGAATCCTCATCTTAAGAAACACATAGATCTATCTATCTATCTATGTATTTATTGCCAGGCGCCATAATCCCGTAAGGGGTTGCCATTTGATTTTGAGTTATTTATTTTACGGGGAGGGGCACTAACCCACCACCAACCCACTTGTTGACACGTGGGGAGCACGTATGGTTTGGTTATATGGTTACCACCCAGCGTTGTAAATGGTTTCTTGGCTTACAGGAAACCATATGGCTTGTTACTCAATGTAAAGCCACCTGTAAAGGAAAGAAAAGCAATAAGAAGTGACAGGAAAGATGGGAGAAATAGGACGAGAGGAGGGAAGGCACAGAAAAAGAATGATAAAGGCTAAGGAAGAAGTAGGCAGCACTACATCAAGTGAGTGGATGATGGTCACCACCACCTAACACACAGATAAGATGAAAAAGTTCAAAGGGTTGCTGCAAGATGGGTACCAAGCTCAAGGAATCTAAGCTATGAAGAAAGACTAGAAAAACTGAATCTGCCAACACTACAGGAGAGAAGGAAAAGAGGAGACATGATTATGCAGTATAAATGCATATCAGGGAAGGAGAAAACAGACATAAATGAATATACTGTATATCCTATGAGGAAGCATCAGCAAGAGGACAGTGCAAAAATCTGCATAAAAAGAGAGGTGGTAAAGATGTAAGGAAATTTAGTTTCCCAAATAGGGCAGTTGATCAGTGAAATGCATTACAAAACGAAATAATGTGTGCCAAAACAATTCATAAATTTAACCGCCCAGTCCCGACTGATTTTTTTTTACAAAACACACCCTCAGAACCCGACTGATTTTCAACTCTCCCCCCCCCCAAACCTCCGCTTTTGGTGGAAACATTGAAAATTCATAGAGAAATCGCCCTTCTGAGCTTAAAAATGTTGATACAGGTGTCATTCAGCCTTAAGTTTTCCTTCTTTTTCAGGGTACCTGGCTAAAGAAAACGAACTTTGGAAGGGTTAACTAATTCACACCACTTTTAATTATGTATTTATTTATTTATTTGGTACTAATTTATGTGTAGTACAAGTCTATATTGGTTTTCACATAATAATATAGGTGATAAAAGCATTGTTCACTCACCCAAAACCCCAGCATATGGCACCTTCCTTTACAACATTACCACCTCATCACTTCTGTTTGTTTCTACCTCTAGCTTCTTTGTTTCTTTGTCCTCCACCTCAGGAATCACTTTCACCGTGAATTTCATCATTGGAGAGACCGTGGGGCAACATATTGTTACTGGCCAGGTTACTGCTAACAGGTGAATTGCCGAGTGTAGGGGGGAGGGGGGTCAGGTGGGGCCAGGCAGTATCCCCGCTTGACAGCAGGTAGAGGAAGGTCTCCCACATATGCCTTCCAAAAATCACCCGCGAATGTTGAAAAATGTGCACACGATGGGCCTTGGAATTGAGTGACGTACAATGCACGTCAGTGGGTCTGTCCCCTGAAAAAAGTAGTGATGTGCATCGTACATCAGTGGGGCTCGGCGGGTTAAGATGTCTGATGAAAATGGTTTAAGACACGGGACAGTACGAGCTTGACTCATTCCTGTAAAGATACAATTAGGTAAGACCAATCAGGTAAGAACACACACACACACACACACACACACACACACACACACACACACACACCTAATTGGGACCAGTACATGCTATTCTCAATATATATATAGCATACATACACATTTTCATTACCTTTATAGGTAAGAGTAGCTTTAAAATTCTGCATTTGTTTGAATTCATAGTCAGATTCAGTAAAATTATTTCTTACTTTAATAAGTTTAGTGTTTGATTTTCCTGTACATTTTCATAAGTATCATAAGAGACAGACAGAGAGACAGACACCCTATCCCTGGCCACCATGCACCCTCTCCTCAAGCATGATGTATATATATGTCACCTCGGCAGATAGGAGCAGGGAAAGTAATGGATTACATCTCTGTAAAATGAACCGAATTTTTGTTAATGGTGGAAGTAAGGAAACTAAGAGAAAAGCATACCCCATGAGAAAATAATAGTTGAACTATGCTGCCATAATTAAACCGCGTGCTGTGTGAACGAAATCAAACATACAGTAATGAAATTAATTTAAATAAATCAGTCGCTGACTGTTGTCCGTATGCTTCCAGTTGTGACTTTACTTAGTTTTTGTCACTCAGATTTAAAAGGCACCTGTTTATCATTAAAGATATCATTGTAGTACTTTAATTTGTATCTGTATAATCCGGTATCTTACAAATAAATGAGGGGCTTGGTTGGAATACAAAGTCAGTTTGGTTCATGTTCAAACACAACAGGAATTGACCAATCACTGCCCAGAGCATTGGCAGTATTACCAAATCCAGCTTTCCTCAGCTGGCAAAATCAGTGCGTCAGACTACCTGAAATCGACTATAGTTAGATTCTTGTCTGTTGCAGTTTTAATTTGTCTTGTACTTTCTCCACATTCCACATTCACTGTAATATCTAGCTTTAAAGCAAGCTGCCTAATTTTCTCTTTCTTCTTCCTGATGTCAGATACATTGTGTCTGGCAATAGAAAATTCATTTGTCAGTTTTCCTGCAGGAACACTAGCCTAGAATTTTCACTGTATCAGCAGTATGTGATGTTATATGCATCCTCTTGACATCTTTAGTCTTTGCAGAGGTTCCATTTGCATATAATGACAACATAGGATGAATGAACTTTCGAAATACTGGACAGTGAAATAGTAAGTCAGTGAATCACTTGATGTTATGAATGCTCACATGTGTTTGAAGAAAGGTAGCCTTGTGATGACCTAGTGTAATCTGAGACCAAACAAATTATGACTGCATTCCACCAGACGAGTTAAAGTGGTCCTGGAAATTTTTAAAAGATATTTCTAGAGTGCAAATTGCTTCAGTTTTGTCTGTATGAACTGAAATCCAGACAAAAGGGTCCAAACCAGAGAGATTATACCGTAACTCAGTACTGTACTGTACAATTCCATTATGTGAATTTTAGCCAAATACCTCCATCTTGTGCAGTATTTGTGATGAATGGGTGCATAAGAGATGTAGTTGTATTAGACTGTAAGGCAATGCTGAGTTCATGTGTGTGGTGTGTTGGGGAGGGCACTTAGAGATTGTCAGGTGTGAAAAGATTGATCTTGCTGGTTAGTCTCTTAAGTGTGTGGAAGAGTTTTGTTATTTAAGGGTCATGTTATATGATGGAGGTGGGGTTGGAGCTAGCTCTGTGGCTAGGGTAAGGAGTGGCTGGATGAAGTTCAAGGAGATGTTGCCTCTCCTGACACTGAGAGGGTTCTTCCTGTGTGCTAAGGGATTTTTGTATGCGACATGTGTTAGTGTGTAATGCTATTTGGTAGTGAGACAGTAAAAGAAGAGGATATCTGCTGGCTCAGA
This sequence comes from Birgus latro, assembly GCA_018397915.1. Taxonomy (NCBI): domain Eukaryota; kingdom Metazoa; phylum Arthropoda; class Malacostraca; order Decapoda; family Coenobitidae; genus Birgus; species Birgus latro. The sequence continues at coordinate 42,001 of JAGKTI010002203.1, read as the reverse complement.
CATACAGTACAGTGATTAGGTGGATGTGCAGTGTGCCCTTGAATGTGGAATCTGGGGAGACTAGGTTTATGATGGAAGAGTTAAGAGGAAAAATGGGACTGGAGAGTATAGGTGTGATGAGGATAGGTAGATTGAGATGGTTTGGGCATGTGGAGAGGATGGGGGACAACAGTTAGGTGCAGATAGTGAGAAGTGTGAATGTCAAGGTTAGGGTTACAAGAGGCAGACCTGAAAAGACCTGATATGAGGTCATAGAGTGTGACCTTAGGGATAAGAGACTGAATAGGGAGGCTGCCAGAGATCAAGCAGCATGGAGAGCCACTGTTAGGTGACCAAGGCTGATGCATGCAAGCATTTTGGAACCTTTATAAATGAAATGAAATGAAATAAATTACATAGTTCATTCATCATCCAATCCTATGTTGCCCCATGAGGAGTGTAGGAGCTCGGGGCTAGGCAAATTGGTTCTGACATTTAAGTTGAAAGTGACCAGCCTCACTTGTCCCTGAGTGGCATTACGTGAGCAATAAGCCCCAATTGGAACTGTCTCCCTCTGTCTGTATTCCCTACTTCCTACGATCTCCAGTCTTTCAAACGCAGTGTGTCCAGGCATCTCGAAATGAATGGATCTTGAAATTGGCTCTCTTTGGTATTGTTTTTACTTTTTCTTGGAAGGAACAGTATGCGGGCCGTGGCCTTTGGTTCCTTCTTCCGTGCATAAAGAAAAAAAAATTGTCCCATAGATATAAACATTCACTGGCTCAATCCGATTGGAGTGCCGTAATTACCCACTAAACCACCAGGTGTACACCAGGAAACCATTTACCATATAACCAAATTTTGGCACCTGGTGGTTTATTGGGTAATTACGATGCTCCAGTCGAATTGAGCCGGTGAAGGTTTATAAGGGATGGTTGGGGTTTTATTGCTCAGGCAGTACCACTCAGGGATGAGTGAGGCTGGTCACTCTCATCTTAAATGTCAGAAGTAACTTGCCTAGCCCCATGCTTCTATGCTTCTCATGGGGGAACGTAGGATTGGATGATGAATGAATGATGTAATTTATTTCATTTTGTTTCGTTTATACATTTGTATAAAATTTGAAATCTTAATGAAAGTGGAAGGCATTTAATATAAGAAATCTGAGATGTACATTCATTGTGCACCAGATGTATTGAAAAGGAGGATTGTACCATAAGTTAGGCTAGAAAGGGACATTGATGCTCTGTTTGTTATAGATACAGATAGTAAAGAAGAATTATAGAGAAATATTACATAGTTTATCCAGGCAACTTACTGAAAATGATGGTTCACCATACAAACTGCATAAACTGTACTAGTAGCCTATGTATATATGCACATTTTTTTTTCTCTCTCTCCCCCACAGAAGAAGAATTCTTAAAAGAAAATGATATTTCTACTCATCCTCTGCCTGCACCAAAGTCATCTACCCAAACTGAACGGAAAGTGAAGTCAAGACCCTTTTTTGTAGCTGCTGATGATCCGTTCATTGAAGGTAAGCCTTTATTAAGAGGTATGTGATAGAATTTTGTCTGGAGTATTTCTGTAAAGCTGTAGCATGATGAATGTGTTCTGTCGTACAATAGGATTGTCCCATGTGAAGTTTTGTGGATTAGGGGAAAATTATATGTACACAAAAGCAGTGTAAGCTAGCCTCGAGAAAAAAATATGTTTGAGACCTTAATTCATTGGACGTAACTGCTCTTATTTGACTTTTCAGCTCACAGTCACCCAATACCTAGTATCCTGCAGTGATTCCTACAGATATGAGAGATAGGTAGGGCACATTCAGAGTATACAAAAAACTTAATTCAGCACATGACTAATTAGCTGTAGAAAGGACCATTTTCAGGACAGCTGAAGGCTTAAGCAGTATGGCTGATGTAAGTGCAGTATTGTAATAAAGAAATATGTGAATATTTTGGAACAGAAAAAAGAGCAATAAGAGTGAAGTGTGGCATTACTAAGTGGATATAAAGAATTATACTGAGTTGGTATGAACATCTTTAAAGAATGTAGATGGATGAGGTGCTAAAGAAAGTCTTCAAAAGTGAGTGTGAAGGTATTGTTGATAGAGGCAGACATGTGTGGTATGGAAGGAGTAGAGCAGGCAGTGCATTGGTGAGGGAGAAGTAAGAGAAATTACCAGAATGATGTTTTCTCGCGTGATGTTGTAGTTCACTCTTGTCTAGTCATCTTTTCTGAAGGCAACCTGTTTTCCATCATTTACTAGAGCTTTTTTTTGGGGGGAGGGGGGGCTAAATGTCTGTGGTACTCTAATGGATCATGCCTTTCATTGACCCTTTATTAGTTAGCCAGACTTACGTCATCTGCCTTCATGCCTGTTTCTGCCTCTGGGAACACCTACGATGCTCCTCCATCAAATGGAATGTTAGCTACTGAGGCACTGCAGTTAAGAGGCCATTGAATTGGTAGATTAAAGAACAAAGCTCTCCACTTCCTGGCTTGAAGTGTGTAATGTCTCGTATGGCCTTCCTACTTTTTCAGCTACCCTCCATCCCTTATGTCCTCTTTTTGAAGGTACCTTGAGTATAATGGAATTATGCCATAGACAAAAGACCCTCATATTGAGTGTGTGTTTCAGCTAGAGGAAAACTTTACTATGGATGGGGAGATTCACACCAGAGTACTTTTAAGTGCCTAGTTGATGTTTTGTACCTCTGTGTTGTGTCACTGCTACTGGAGTGATTAATAGTGTAGCCTGATCTAGGCATGCTAAGGGATGCTGGATGCTTAGCTTTTCTGTTACCAAGCCCTTCAAGACAGCAAATAAAGATATTTATTCTGCAACCAACCATCCCTACATCAGTCATTCTTACAACTGACCACCTTAGCCAGTTCTTTCTAGCAAGTCTCCACACACGCCACAGATCCATCTTCCTCCGATTCATTGTCTCTGCCACCTCAACCATCCCTACATCAGTCATTCTTACAACTGACCACCTTAGCCAGTTCTCTCTAGCAAGTCTCCACACACATCACAGATCCATCTTCCTCCGAGTCATTGTCTCTGCCACCTCTTCCACACTTCCCTCACGTGCTTCCCACAGTAAACTTAAGGTCCGGCCACACTTGCTGGAAACACGTGTTCAAGACAAGTTCCAGACAATGTCATGAACAGTGTCATGTACAAGTTGGAAACACTTATGTCTTGAATATGTCTGGTTCAGTGTCTGAGTCATGTTTGTAGCACAGATGTAGACAAGGTTTAGTATGGTGGACATGAACTTAGCAAGCCTTATACTCACAGGCAAGTGGTGAAATTGTGTCCCTGAGAAGGTAGTAGTCTAGAGACCAAACATTAATACTGATTGGCCTGCTTCATACATATCTGGGCCTCTGGTATGTTAATGATGAGGACAGTAAGCCAGAGCAAACAAAACAGATGCCTAAAAGGATATAAGAGGTGTGCTTTTTCTCAGTAAAATAGAGTTTGAGAGAGAGATGAGAATATTAATATATATGGTATGTTAACTAAAGTTAGCTTCACACTGGGCAGGAAATGGCTAACATGTTAACCATTTTTGTGAGCTGAATGACCAACAAGCAGTGGGATTTAGTTCATTAGGAGGTTTGTTGCTCACTTACTATTGAAATGAGCATAATATAAGTTTTCAGTTACTTTCAGCTATGAAAGAAATGTTCCATTAGAACACTACCTACCTATCTATCTACCTTTTGCCAGAAGCCTTAATCCTGTAAGGTGTGGCCACAAACAAATCCCCTCCATGTCACCCTGTCCCCTGCCATTTTCCTGCCCTCTTCCCAGCTCACATCCCCCTTTCTCACATACCTCTCCACTCCATCCCTCCACCTCATCCTTGGCCTCCCCCTTCCTCTCCCCCATCCACCCTACTCACATACACTTTCCTCATTAGTCTCTCGCTCTCCATTCTCTCTACATGGCCAAACCATCTTGGTGTATCTCCTGCCGCTTTCTGTCACATCCACATCGCAGCTCTCCTTTGCTTCCTCATTTCTTATTCTCTCTCTCCATGTAACTCCACAGGCTCCTCACAGATAACTCATTTCCACCGCTCTGACTCTTGACTTGTGTCCTTCCAACAAGGTCCAAGCTTCCCTTCCATACATTAGAGTTTGTATCATGATGCTGTCATGCAGTGACTTTTTTACTTCCATGCTCACTCCCCTGTTTCTTATCACTGCTTTCAAAGTACCAGCAACCTTTCTTTCCTGTTGTACCCTTTCAAGCATATCATCCCCCAAACTTCTGACCTTAATCTTCACACCACCTAATTACAGTAATCACCTGTTTATCCAGACATCCATTATTCGTACAATTCATAACCCAGATGCTGTGATCTGGCTTTATTAAACCATTATACAGTAATCCCTCATTTATCCAGACACTCCATACCTAGACATTCTCCATATCCGAACGTCAGGCTTTGGCTATATTACCGGGTATTTCAGTATCTGGATTTATTTGTCAGTATCCGAAGATAAATTTTTCGACTTGGCCGGTTGGGCAGCATACAATTTTAAAAAATCAGTTGGGCAGCCAGCTGGCCTCTGTAGCCACGCATGGGTAAAACTGAAACCCACCAGCTGAGCAAAAATGGCTGTCTGCCTCCTCACCGATCAAAGTCCCCCGGCTACCCGGATCACTCAGACGCTCCCTGATGCTGGCGGGTAATAGACTACAACCCACCAGCTGAGCAAAAAATGGTGTCCGCCTCCTCGCTAACGGTTATTAGGCCACCCAGAGCGCTCGGATGCTCCCTGTTGCACGTGGGTGATAGACCACAACTCACCAGCTGAGCAAAAATGGCTGTCCACCTCCTCACTGAACAGTCTAAGTCCCTCGGCCGCCCAGATCACTCGGACACTCCCGGGCACGCACGGCTGGCCACCTTCCTACCAAATGGTCAAGTCACCTAGCTGGCTTGATCACTGGGACACTCCCCTGACACCATGATGTATGGTGTATCCAGTGTTGCTGCAATGTGGCAGCATTTGCCTGGCTGAGCAAAAATGACCCTTGCGCTCATAGGTCAATTTGGCACTTTTTACTTGTGTGTCCATAGCCAAGCGTGGGTAGAGACATTGCAACGCTGTGTTCAGATGGCAGTACTGCTCCTCAGTTCTCTTGCTTATCTCTTGAGTGAGGATCTTCTTGGGCGAGTTGTAACCATGGCAGTTTCCATTGTTGCCTTTGTGGTGGTTCCTTACCTTCTTCAAGCTGTGATTTTCCTCTGCAGCATTCTTGTGTGTGTGGTGATGGCCCCTCCACCACCTGAGAAACGAAAGAGGAAGGTTTTGACTCTGGAGAAGAAGAGTAATATATTGAGCAAGGCTGACACAGGCTGGACCACTTCACACATTCTGTGGGAATATGATTGGCCCATTCAACTTTAATAACAAGAAATCACGGCTCAAGCTGACTCATCACAGACACGGTTGTGGTGATGCCACTCAGAAGGGCGACTGGAAGTTATGTTTCTGCCCCTCCACACCTCCATCGACCAGTGGACTTTGGTTTGGCAGCGCCAACAGTGAGGTGCTGCTTTTCCCGTGTGTGGGACTGACTTGAAAGCGGCAGCTGAGAAGTCTGCACGCCTACACGACGTGCACGACCTCAAGGCTTCTAAAGGATGGCTCTTCCAGTGCAAACTTTGACTTGGCCCTGTTAACCGTAAAGCACATGGCGAGGCTTTGGATGTGGCAGTGGAGGATGTGGAGCCCTTTTGCCAGAAAGTGCAGCGCTTGATTGAGGACAAGGGCCTTGTTCTCAGTCAAGTGTACAGTGCTGACAAAACTGGCTTCTTCTTCTACCACTCCTTGCCCCCCAACACCTTGGCAGATGAGAGGGAGAAGGCTGTCCCTGGTCAGAATATGTCCAAACAGCATGTCTCGGTTTTGTGCTACGCCAGTGTTAACAGGATGCACCACCACAAACCCATTATTGTTGGACATGAAAAACAGCCATGTTGTCTCTATGGGTTGATGGATAGCTTGCCTGTTGTGTGGAATCTTTCTGTGAAGGCCTGGTTTACCTGTAAGATCTTCACAAATTGGTTCCACAGACATTTTGTCAAGGAGGTTATCCGTTATCAATGGAGGAATTTGGTATCTCTCGCGACCACGTGAAGGCACTTCTGATCCTTGACAGTGCCCCTGTGCATCTGCCTGAGAAGGAATTGGTTGCTGAAAACTGTCTTATCAGGTGCATGTTTCTGCCACCTAACATGGCTGCTCTCATTCAACCAGTGGACCAAGGTGTTATCGTGGCAATGAAGAGACTACCTTCTGAGGTTCCACGACAAAGTGATGGTGGTGCTGGAAGACAAGCAAGGGGTCAACACACGTGGGAAACAGACCTTGGAAAATCATCACTGTTACAACTTCAAGTCTGATGAAGAGATCGCTGCTGCTGTCTCTGCGGGACAGATGGAGGACAAAGACAAGGGCGAGGACCATGACTCTGAGCACCCTGCCACTCCTTCACTCCTTTGTCTTGGTGCTCTGCGTGCCAGCATAGAGCAGGTGCTTGAATGTGTTGAGCACCTGCACTGGAGCAGGAAGTTGTTGCCACTGGAGCTGGTGATGGATCTGCAGGCAGCCAGGAGGGACGCTGTCATCCTCCGTCAGAATTGTTGCACCTGTCGTATGTCGAAGATCGACTCCTCTTTCCAGCCGTCCACCACCACACATGCGAGCCCATTCTCCCTACCACCAACTTGTCCCCAGTCTTCACTTTCGGACCCATAACCGAGCACATCAACAGCCATTGAGTCGCTGTTAGATGTGAGCTTGTGGCTATCTTCAGAGTTTTCTGAGGTGGGCAGGCCTCCATCACCTCACTGCATGTCCCCACTCATCACCCAGCTCCAGCAGATGGAGGAGGAGGAGTAGGTGTTTGAGATTTGTTTAGTGATTTTTATGTTAGCCACTTGAACACACGGGATTACTGTATACCAGCTGGAGGCTAGCGGGTTACGATGCCTTTCCAGCGTTCACTGGGTAGTAAATACTGTACCTTATTAAAATTGTTTTTGCAATTTTTGTTTTCTTCATTTATTTTATTTGTGGATTTTTGTTGTTTATGTATTGTTTTTGTAGTGTCTAGCATTACACTGGATATTCTCCAGTGTATTTTGATGTTAAGTAACTGAAAGACTAAAAGAACACTGCCACAATTAGGAGAGGAACTGTGCATTTAGGTAGGTTATAGGTAAGTAGGGTATTGCTCTGTATCCGCACATCGTCCATATTCGAACGTACAGATGGTTTTCCATGCCGCTCGATCTCCGGCAGCCTCCCTATTCAGTCCCTTATCCCTGAGGTCACACTCTTTGACCTCGTCCCAGGTCTTTTTCAGCCTGGCTCTCACAACCCTACCCCCAACGTTAACACTTCTCACTGTCTGCACCTAGTTGTCATCCTCCATCATCTCCACATGTCCAGATCATCGTAGTCTGCCTCTTCTCATTACAACACAAATACACTCCAGTCCCGTCCCATCTCTCAACTCTCAGTCATAAACCTAGCCCCCCAGGCCTCACATTCAAGGACACAATACTCATCCATCTAATCATTGTCATTTCTGTACGTTTGAGCCTACAAATATCCTCTTCCATTATTGCCTGGTCTCACAACCATACACCTCTGCACCTCTGACACATGTCACATACAAAGATTCCTTACCAAAGAGGGAGAGCCCTCTTAATGTCAGGAGACTCCTTACCCTCGTCACAGAGCTAGCTGTAGCCCCACCTCCAGCACATAACATGTCCCTCAAGTAACAAAATTCTTTCATACACTTAAAGAGACTCACCAGCAAGGTCTGTCCTTTCATGCCTGACAATCTCTGCATGCTCTCCTAGACACAACGCACACGTGAAACCAGCATTATCTTGTGGTCTGCCACCAATACTATTACATCTCTTATGCATCCACTTATAAATATTGCACAAGATGAAGTTACTTCCCACACCCTTGTGGCAAACTGCACATGGCCACTTTCCTTCTGCTTTGACAGCACCACCACCAGCCCCAGGCATTACCACCCTTGCCCCATCTGCACCCACTCTCAAACCCTGGTGCCCTACTCGCACCTCTCCACTTCTAAAAGCTTTCCTCTGCCTCCCCCTCACTCTCAGTTATCAGCACCAAGTCACCAGCACACAACATCTCGCGTGGGAGTCCACTTCTGAAGTCAGACGAGAGAGCCTCAAGCACCACAGCAAACAGCAAGGGGCCCAAGACTGACCCTTGATGCATGCCAACACCCATAGAGAACTCATCACACAAATCTACACTCACTCTCACCTGGGCATGAGCACCCACATACACAGCCATAGCAACTCCAGCCAGCCATTCCTCAGTCCCAGGATGTAGGAGTGTGATGACTCTTCCAGTCACCACATGTGTTACAAACAGCTTTGTACCTCTTTTAGCACAGAAAGAGGACTGATTATACCTAGGGCATCCCTCATCCTTAGAGTTATGTTCCAGAAGAGATATACCATAAGCATTTTCCCTTAGCTTTTCCATACCCAATTTATATATGGGGGAAGTTGATGAAGGATATTGGAATTGTTTTGGAATTTTCATTCCACAGCAGTGATTTTCCTAGTGTTAATGATTACTGTTTTAAATTTCTTTTTATGCTGAGAATTACTCATAGAAGCCCTGGATTCATATATATAAAATGTGTTGATCTTTATTCTTGCAGATGCCATCACTTGGATTGCCCAGTCACTCACAGAGGAAATAAAGAATGAATTTAAGGAAGTCCAGCCTCAACTAAGAGAACTGTATAAATCACGTGCAGCCAGAGTGTTGAGGGAGATGAGGGAGGCCCATGTCCAGGGGAGAGGCAGAGGCAGAGGCAGAGGCAGAGG
>JAGKTI010002203.1:0-19478 GCA_018397915.1 Birgus latro | reverse complement strand
TCGTTTCGTTTCGTTTCGTTTTTGAAGGCTCCAACATGCTTGCATGCGTCGGCCTTGGTCACCTAATGGCGGCTCTCCACGCTGCTCGATCCCTGGCAGCCTCCCTGTTCAGTCCCTTAACCCTTAAGTCACACTTAATGACCTCGTCCCATGTCTTTCTCGGTCTACCCCTCCCAACCCCTCCCCCAATATTAACACCTCTCACCCTCTGTACCCAATTATCATCCCCCATCCTCTCCACATGTCCAAACCACCTCAGCCTACCTCTCCTCATCACAACACCAATACACTCCAGTCCCATCCTACCTCTCAACTCTTCCATCGTAAACCCAGCCCCCCCAGGCCTTGCACGCAGGGACGCACTGCACATCCACCTAATCATTGTCATTTCTGTACGTTTAAACCTGCGAATATCCTCTTCCTTTACTGCCCAGGTCTCACTACCAAACAGCATCACACTCCTAACACATGCTGCATACAAAGACCCCTTAGCACGTAAGGAGAGTCCTCTCAATGTCAGGAGAGGCAACAGCTCCCTGAACTTCTTCCAACCACTTCTCACCCTAGCAACCGAGCTAACTCCAGCCCCACCTCCGGCACATAACATGTCTCCCAAATAACGAAACTCCTCCACACACTCAAGAGACTCACCTGCAAGTTCAACCCTCTCACGCCTAACAATCTCCACCTGCTCTCCCCGACACGCCGCACACATGAAATCAGCATCATCTCGCAGTCTACCTCTAATACCACTACATCTCTTGTGCACCCACTTATCACAAACACTACACAAGATGGAATTACTTCCCACACCCTTGTGGCAAACTGCACATGGCCACTCTCCCTCTCCTCTGATTGTACCGCCACCAACCCTAGATATCATCACTTTTGTTTTATCTGCATTTACCCTTAAGCCCTTGTACCCCATACCATCTCTCCACTTCTTAAATCTTTCCTCCGCCTCCTTTTCATTCTCCGCAATCAACACCAAATCATCAGCATACAACATCTCCCATGGGAGTCCATCTCTGAAGTCACGTGAGAGGGCTTCAAGCACCATGATAAACAACAAGGGACTCAAAACTGACCCCTGATGCACACCAACATTCACGGAAAACTCATCACTCAAAACTCCATTCACTCTTACCTGGGTGCGAGCACCCATGTACATGGCCATAACCACCCTAACCAGCCATTCTTCCAACCCTAGCTTTCTCATTGCCTACTTCACCACCTCTCTAGGGACTCTGTCAAAGGCCTTTTCCAAATCAACAAAAACAAAATACAATTCCCTTTTCTTTCCAATGTATTTTTCCTGAAGCTGTCGAACAATGAATATGGCATCAGTGGTCCCCCTGCCTGGCATAAACCCAAACTGCATCTCATCGATATTCACTCTTTCTCTAATCATACCTTCTAGAACTCTCTCCATTACTTTCATTATCTGATCTAAGAGCTTTATACCTCTGTAATTTCCCCTTTCCAGGGCATCACCCTTTCCTTTGTACACATTTACAGTTACACTCCTCAGCCAATCATCTGGGACAACACACTCATATATAATCCTATTTATCAGGTCAGTGACTAACCTCACCCCAGTATCTCCTGAGGCCTTCAACATTTCGGCAGTCAACCCAGACACACCTGCCGCCTTCCCCATCCGCATACTGCCTATTGCCTGACTCACAGTAGCAGCGTCAATCAAAGGCCAAGGGCCAAACACTGGATCAGCGGGCTCCAAACCTCCTCTATCCCAATCAAACTCCTGATTCAGCAATTGGCTATAATGCTCTCTCCATGTATCTTTAATATCCTCACTGTTCACCACTACCCTTCCATCATCATTCTTCACACACTGCTCACCTACAATGTCCTGATTATCCCTCTTCACTTGATTTGCCACCCTAAAAATCATATTTTTCCTTTCTCCATGATTTAGATTATGAAGTAAAAGTCTCTGTGACTCAGACTTCGCCCTGTATACCTCTCTTCTAGCCCTGCACTTGGCAGCCAAGTACTCTTCCCTGTTACCACCATTCTTCCATTCCCGGAAAAGCCTTCTTTTCTCCTTAACTGCAGCTTCTACACCCTCATCCCACCACCAAGTTACTTTATGTCTTGGTGGGCCTCTTGTCCAACCGCATATTGCATCGGTAACTCTCAAGAGTTTGTTCTTAAGGGCTCTATACTGTTCATTAACGCCTCTATCTACGGCTTCCTGTTCAGCCACCACTCTCCTCATCTCACTATAAAAGGCATCTCTTACTGATTGGTTTCCCAGCTTCCATATTTTCCTCCTAGGTACATATGTCCTCCTTCTCATCACTCGTTTCTTAAGCACCATGTCACAAATCAACAGTTTGTGCTGCTGCACACACTCCTCGCTGCCTATATCTTTAACATCCCTCACTAATCTTCTATCACCCCTCCTGACCAGGAAATAATCTATCTGACTACTATTTCCCCCGGACTCATACGTAATCAACCGGCTGATTCTTTTCCTAAAATGTGTGTTGCACACAATCATGTCCATAGCCTCCCCAAACTCGAGTATTCTTTCCCCTTCCGCATTCCTCACACCATACTCACATCCTCCATGGACTCCTTCATAACCTTGAGCTGCTTCACCCACATGACCATTCAAATCCCCTCCCAGAACCACTACCTCATCATCACCCATATCACTCACTACTCGTATTAAGTCATCCCAAAATCTATCCTTCTCTGCATCATGCAATCCTACCTGTGGAGCATGTGCCGATATAACTGAAACCAATTTCTGCCAGACCAAAATTTTCACTACTAATATCCTGTCACTTACTCTCATAACATTCATGACATATTCCACCCATTTCTCTGCAACCAACACACCCACAATATGCAATAAATTATTTATAGTGGCATTTGAGAAAAGTTATGTTGCAAATGGGTTAATGCCCCGAGTTAGAAGGAAATGGTGGAGTGAAGAAGGATTGTGACCATAATGCTTTTCATGTATGAAAATTTCTTGGCAGGGGGAAGTCTGTATGTCGCTTTTTCCGGACTTTCGCTTTTTTAAGAATTGCTTGGGCCCCAATTAGTCCGTTCTAGTGAGGTTTTACTGTATAGTGAAGAGTACAGATATTGACAAAACAGGGTGGAAATGGATCGCTTTTCTACATCAACACCAGTCAGATATAAACAATTTGTATCCCACAACCACTGTGGATTGGACTTCATAGAACATTTATGTCTTAGAATGAATTCAGGAATCAACTCCTGAAGTTGTGTGTGTGAGAGATGCAGAGCCCTGAGAACTCCAAACCTCCTTATCCTTTACCCTACTTGACATACCATGCACTTTGTCCTCTGAGCAGCAAGCTAAGCTCTGAACCTCCTCAAAGACCCCCAGGATCTCTTTGCACAGTCTAATGTGGACTGTGGCTTCACAACTATGGCCACCTACTGCCTCCACATTGTCGGACATCTCTTGCAGTAATCTCCTTATTGGAAAATCTCCCACCTGAGAAGAAACCCTCTCAGTTTTGAGACTTGCTTTCAGCAGACATTACTGAGTGGTCCTCCTTCACTGTTTTAGAATAGAAAAAGGATGGCACCTTGTGCTTCTGTATTTCTCCCAGATCAACAACAACACCTTTAAGGGCACCCTGTTGCTCTCTGCTGAACCTCGAGTCTGGCTGCTGGCAGGTGACCCTCTACCCTAGTGCTGTAAAAAGAAAGACATCTGCCAACAGCAAGGATGTCTTTTCCATTTCAAAGTCCTGGTGTTTGCAACAGAGCACCTGCTTTGCATATCTCATGGACAACATACCCAACAGCTTGACTTTGTATTTTTACCTTGCCTATTTGCGTTGATGTCTTCACCCCAACATGGTCCGAGGGTCCCAGCATCTCCAGTCCTACTCCAGGTACAGGTATTTACTAGGATCTGTCAAGCCATCCTCCTGCCAGGCATACCCGGTACATATATTCTCATGCTCTTTTATGATTTTGTAGTTTTAAGTATCCCCAAGTACTGTAAGTACATGTCATAAACATATCACCATACAGTTGGAATGGAATATCCCTAACCATTGCAGCCTAATGTAACCATTTATCACCTGAAATGGTGCTCTGCTTTATAAGGTAGATGTGGAAGTGCTTATCCACCCACTTGTGTTCAAGGCACTACTTTTTAGTTGTGATATGACACCAAATTTGTATGACAGGCTAGTTCAGCAGATGATCATATCTTTTCTCTTGATTGTTTCTAGAGCCAGCATGGTGTCAGGTCATGGTCAGAGGCATCAGTATATCGCCAGAATATTTGTCAGTTTAGGGGGCATTGTTGAGGTGAAGAGGAAGGATTGTTGGGCTTTGAAAACTTGTTGGCATTCGGAAATCTATATGAAGATGTTGTCTTTCTGTAGCAAATCACAGAATGAGTCAGCAGTGGTGACAGTCTCTGATAACCTTCTGTAGCAGGTAGAGTCCCAAGGAGTGGAGTTGGAAGGTGGTGATGGCACGTACTTTTTCTTATTTTGGGGTGACACCTTGAAATTGAGCCCAAGTAACTTTGTGTGTGTGTGTGCGTGTGTGTGAGAGAGAGAGGGAGAGTCTGAAGTCATATATATGTGTGTGTGTGTGTGAGAGAGAGGGGGAGTCTGAAGTCATATATGTGTGTGTGTGTGTGAGAGAGAGAGAGAGGGGGGAGAGTCTGAAGTCATATGTGTGTGTGTGTGAGAGAGAGTGAGAGAGTCTGAAGTCATTTGTGTGTGTGTGTGTGTGAGTGAGAGAGAGAGAGAATCTGAAGTCATTTGTGTGTAAGAGAGGGAGATAGAGAGAGAGTCTGAAGTCATTTGTGGACTGTGATGACTTGAAATAGGCTTAGGGAGATTTAGGACTGTCCCTGCTTCCCTTGCTTAGGGGGATACAATTAAACTTGGTCAGTTTTTATTGGCTGTGAGGGAAAGTTATGGAGTACCTAACAAAAGACTGTACAATACATTATATATCAGTTTTTCTCAACCAGTCTGCCATGGCACACTATACTCTGTTTTTTTTATTGAGACAAAGATGCACTTGACAAGTCGGTGATAATTGGCTGAATGCAACATGTCCAAATAACATTTACTAACTCATATTTTCCCCTCATATATATGTTGTCAATAATAAAGAGATCATGAAACAATGTTGCATTCAGCCAATCATCACCAACCTGTCAAGTGCATCTTCGCCTTAATAAAAAAAATGAGTATAGTTTGCCAGTTTGCCACAAGGATCATCCAGGTGCACTGCAGAGTGAGGTATTTTAAATTGGACTTGTGACCAAGACCTCCATGTACAGTAATGGAACTCCAGTCTAGTGTAGAATGCCAGCAAGACAGTCTCCTCCTCCTCCTCCTCCTTCTTCATGCAAGTCTTTTCAGAAAGAAACATTCAGTTTTACATAGTACAGTAAACCCTTGATAAGCCGAACTATATGGGGCTCTACCCTGGTTCGAATTACCGAATTTTCCGGCTTACCGAATTTTCACCCCCGAAAATTGCTAAATTACCGAATTATCCCCCCCCCAAAATTGCTAAGATAATACCTATTACTTGTCCTTTCAACACTAAATTAAAGAAGCATATATAAATAAATTAGTTATGACAAAAAACAATATAGTACATTTAATATACATTTAACCCCTTCAGTGCTGGGTTTTGTTCTTGCTGCCACCAGACAATTTTAGTCAGTGTAGGTTGGATCTGTGGAAGTGCACGGGGTTGGTACAGCCTTCGTTAGCCCCTTCAGTATGTGAGTCCAGTCCTGAGTGCCATAAAATCGGCTGGGGGAAGCGTAAATAAAGTAGAAATAGACGTCACAGTACTGAAGTGGTTAATTGGTAGAAAATCATTCACAGAGGCAGTACCGACTGTCGGTAACGTGTTGGAGATGGATTTTCACCCCCCCCCCCCAAAATTGCAATAACAGTACTTATTACTTGTCTTCTTAACACTAAAGTAAAGGAGCATATGCAGTGTATAAATTAATAAAGAAAGACAAAAAAGAAAGAATTCAGTGCACATAATTTGCCTTTCGTCTGAGGCAGAAGATCGTCGGCAGTTTTTGTTTTGGAGACGGAGGTGGCGGAGGTGATTTAACTCACACTTGAATGTAAATTCTAAAAAGTACCCAGTATTTATTTCACTCTATATTAAGAACTAAACTTAAATGTAATCACTATAATAGACTGCAGTGTAACACCTTTCGTTAGAAGCAGTAGATTCTTTGACAGTTTGTTTTGTTTTGGAGACAGAGGTGGTGGAGGTGGTTTAGTTCATACTGTAACGTAAATTCTAAACAGTACCCAGTATTTATTTCACTCTATATTAAGAACTAAACTTAAATATAATCACTGTAATAGACTGCAATGTAACACCGTTCGTTAGAAGCAGTAGATTCTTCGAAGTTCGGCAGTTTGTTTTGTTTTGGAGACGGAGTTGGTGAAGGTGGGTTAGTTCATACTTTAACGTAAATTCTAAACAGTACCCAGTATTTATTTCACTCTATATTAAGAACTAAACTTAAAATGTAATCACTGTAATAGACTGCAATGTAACACTTTCAGTAATAATAGTACTGAACTTTAATCATGATCACTACACTGTCACACACGCACATTTTTTTTTTTTTTTAGCTTCATTCCTTTATGACTAGAGGTGCCAGTATCACTTCTTTTAAGCTTTGAACCTTCCATGGCAAGGCAGAAGGCAAAAGGAGAGCACTGTTCAGCACTAAATGACAAGAATGGCGCAACTACCATCTCCAAGAGCAAGCAGCAGACTGGCGCCACGAGTCCGCTTGGCGCCATTTCTCCCCCTACTGTTGAATTTCGGCTTACTTCATACGTGGTCTCGGCCTGAGTTCGGCTAACTGAAGATTCCGGCTTCTAAAAGTTCGGCTTATCAATGGTTTACTGTATAAGCAATGAACACTGCAGTAGCTGTCATTGTATGGTATACTGATACATCACATGTCTGCCGGCAGTTTTTTACTCTCAGAAGTAAACAAAAATATTACAGTGATCCATACCAAATGCCTCATGTATTCATGATTATTTTTAACTAATTGGTATTTTATGTTCTGAAGCGAAGCGTTTATATTCCATTATGTTTTAAAAAATGTAGATATGGTGCTGTATATTAATTACCATTTCATCATTTGTTTTTTAATCTGTATCTGGTGGCTATGTTTTGTTTCAGGAATTAAAATGATATGCTTTGTACATTAACTATAGGCTGTTCGATCTTCTCTGAGGAGAAATGGGCCATAAGCTTTTGAAAGGTGGCAGCTGATTGGTTGTCAGAGTGCATTTATTATCAATGATACATTTTAATTTTAATATAAGGGTTACAATAACCATTTTACAATAAGAATTCTCAAGTAAAATATTATATATTCAGTAGGTGACGATTTAACAAACTAATTCAGCCAACCCCAATTCCGTTTTCTCGAATTTTCTGCTAAGTCAAGTTGTGTAACCAAGGTTCAGTATAAAGGAAATTTTTCTGGTATTTTGAGAAACTTTCTGATCAATCCCTGAAGCCAACGGTCAGGCCGAGTTCCTGAAAATGCACACCCAAACCTAGCAGACTATGCTAACTCAGTGAACTCAGTGCTACACATAGCAGTCTGAACCCATAATTAATACCCACATTTAAATGCATTACTGTGTACATGTTAACAGTGATACATATAGTAATGACTTAGTGATAGAATATGCATACATAAAGAATAAGATGAGGATAGTAATGTGCCAAATACAGTACTGTAGTTTAGTTAACAAGGGTAGTAAAATACAGTAAGATTTACCTACCAAAAGTAGAGGTTCTGCACTTGTTGCAGAAATATGCCTGACATAGATAGCCATACTGGCCCCGTAAAACCTTTGTCAGGCCTGGGGGTGGTTTAATCACTATCACAGTCACCTTCCATCAGCAGTAGAAGTGGTACTGGAGTGATAGAGGGGATGGGGAGCATCAGGGATGGTGCTGGTGATAGTTTAGGTGTTGAGGACAGAGAGACATCAAATTCACTTGAGGGGAGGCTAGAGGTGGATGGCAAGGAAATGTCTGATGTGCAGCTGTCCTTCCTTTCCTTAGGTTTATGTGGTAGTGGTGGCTTGAAGAAATTGTTGATCTTGGTCTGCTTTGGGGCATACATCTCCCTCTGGATCTTCCTAGTTCTGGTCATTTCCCTCAGGTGAGGGTAAAACACTTGCAGATGCTCATGATTGCTGTCAGTGAGAAAATCCAGAAGTGTGTCAACACTATTGCTGGCCTGGGATAGTCTGACCTTGCTAGTAGACTCCTGGATTTGCTCCTCAGCCGGTGCCTCCTCTGCAGTTACTTCCAACACAATTTCCTCTTCGAACTGGATGTGGTAGCCAGGGTCACCAGCAACCGTATCCATCCCGTTCATGGATGTCCTCCATGCCCACTTTAGCCTCGCCTGCTCAGTGAAAGACCTCCCTGCACTTCCCTGCTGTGAAGCCCCCCAAATCTGCTGCCTCCTCCTGTTGCAGCTCCATATGCTCCCTTTGATCACATATTGCATTCCACCCATGAATAAGTGTCCTCTTGGCCACAAGGTCCCATATTTCCTGATGTTCAGCAGTGTCATGCATGCAATATTTTTTCCATGCCTCAACACTGCGATGCCCTCTGGTGTCCTGTCCAATCCTGTGGCTCCATATCTACCACCAGAATGTCGTCCAGCAACCTCCTTCTGTAATGTCACTTGAAGGTATTGATGATCCCCTGGTCCATGGGCTGCAAGATGGAAGTTGTGTTGGCAGGAAGGAACATGGCCTTGATTTTTCCATCATGGGTGATCAGCACTTCCTCTGAGGGATGAGTCAGGGCCTGGTCCAGCAGCATTGAGCCCTAACCTCACCTGGCCGCACATTGTGCTCCCTCATCTGGTACCCCGTGACTGATGGCACAAAGCAGTCAAAAAACCAAGACTTGGTTATCCTGCCTGGAAACCAAGCCTTGACATTGCTGTCAAAGTCTACAGGCAAACTGTTTGTGATGGGCCTCATTGCACATGGTTGCTTTGCATTGCCTGCCACCATTGACCTCAGTCAGTGCGAAGCATCAGCATTTGTGCACTACAGTAGACACCCGTGATTTGCTCTGCTTGTGGCCAGGCACACTGGACTGACTTTTATCGGCACGTGTGGTGTTAGACAGGGCTTTCCAAAAAAGCCCAGTTTCATCAGCATTATAAATTTGCTAGACCTGAAGGCCTGGCTCCTTTTAAATCTTCTTTAGCTCCTCAACGAAAGGCTGAGCACTTTCAAAGTCAGCACTGCATTTCTCGCCCACAATTTTTCTGTGTGTAATATCATGTCACTTATAAAATCTTGTTATCCACTCATTACTAGCCACAAAGTCCTCGATTCCAAGTTTCTCAGCAAACCTCAGTACATCACTCCGTATCTCAGGCCCATGCACAGGCAAGCCCTGGGCTCTTTCCTGCTTGTACCAGCTGTACACTGCTTCGTCTTATTTTTCAAACTTGTTTTTTTTTTTTTTCAGAGATCACCTTTCCGATATTTTACATTTTTCACTAACACTAGCACCAACTTTTGGTTGCAATTTCAATTTCTTGATTTCATCCTTATGTTTGAATAGGTTTTCTATACTCCATACTCCTCCATCACTGCCCCTGGGTTTACCCTGCACTCCATCTTTTCAGTTATTTTTAATTTCTGGGCAAGTAAAAGCCTCACCCTCCCCTTCTTTTCCTGAACATTAGGCATGGTTCATAAAAGCTTTGGTTCACTTAAAAAAAAATAATAATAATAATAATAATAAGGCCGCAGTATGAAGGCAAAGCTGCACACACCCAGAGTCTTTGCTTACAGTAGGGTAATCACGTGAATACTGTATGGGCCACGCGACATCACCCACTTCTCGCTGTTGCCTCTACCCTAGCGGGTTGGCGTGGACGTTTGGCAACACCGTACCACCAGCCATGGGAGCATGTCCGCTATGGGCTCGATGAGGCGCTTGATTTACAGAACGTTTTCCTGTAATTTGATAATTTTCAGAACAGAGTTTCCTTTATGGAATAATTTCAGTTTTATTGAAATTTTCCTTTAAATGTCGGGGAGGGGGGATGGAAAAAATGTTTCTGCTATCTCAGGCTTCCACTGTATTGGTTCATTAAATTGAGCATCACTGGAGTTATTTTGTTTCGTTTTTTGTTTTTCGTTTTTAAAGGCTCCAGCATGCTTGCGTGCATTGGCCTTGGTCACCTAGTGGCAGCTGTTCATGCTGCTCAGTCTCTGGCAGCATCCCTGTTTAAAAAACTTAAATAATTTTAAATATTTTTCATTTAAAAATGAACCCTTACAAAGTTTATGAGATGGTCTACACTCATTTGAAATTTTGAATTCTCAGGACAATCAAAACTTGTCCAAGGAAAGTTTTATAAGTACTGTGCAGTAAACTCTCAGTTATCCATCATTGCATTATCCTGTCCAACTCAGTATCCTATGCTGCTGGTTTGGCTCTATTAAAGCAATATCCGACGAAGTTATGCAATACCTGGCAAAGTTATGCAATATCCGGTGCTGAAACAGGACGTAACTGGCGATTCTATGCAATACCCAGCATTGAGGTGTATCAGCCGGCTGGTAAATGGTAGCCAGCAGGTGATGTATTACTGTACTATATGATTATGTTATTGTATTTTATGCTTAATTTTCATCTTTTACTCACAGGAAAGTTTTTCGGATAGAGGTTTGAGACGGATAGTAATGCAATATCCAGATCAACTCTGAATATTGAGCCAGTGGGGGGCACTATGCAATATCTGGCATTTTGCTTTAACTGGCGTAGGGCTTGGCTGAATTATGCTGGGTAATTGAGAGTTTACACCAAGTCCTCGTTTTTCGACCGATCATTATTCGACACTTTGTTGTTTCAACATTTATAAATCTATACCCCTTTTAGTTGTTTGATGTGGTTATCCCTGCCATTTCGACAATTCAAACTGCACACCGCCAGACAGGCTGGCTGAGCTGCCTCAATCTCCTGCACTCTGCCCTGCTGATGGGTTGCCTCTTCATCCGTATGCATTTCTGTTTGGCCATGTGGAATACTACAACACCACCATGGCTCCTCTCAAGACCCCTACTACTAGTACCCCTGTCAAGCACAGGCATGTGCTCACCTACCTGAATGAGTGTTTTGCCATTACATGGTCAAATGATGATTGTGCCAGTGATTAACAAATGCTCTTAATGCACAATACTATTTTGGTGCCAGTTTTATATAATGCATATCTTAGTTTGCACTAGGTTGGGTAGGTTATAATCATTGGAGGGTCTTTGGGGCGTATTCCCCCAGTTAGGTTTCAGTGCTTTCAGTTAGGCTTGCACTGCTATTGATGGCTTTAAATTGTATACATTTGAGTTTGTTTTGCTGTGGTGACATCTTGTCTGGTCGGCAGGATCGGCAGGAAAGACGCTATCGGAGGCATTTAGGTGGCTTTCTGTAATATCGTCGAGTAGGTATATTCTGTTTGTTCTCCAATTTTTTTTAAAATCAAAATTCAAATGTCAGTCATCTGAGATGTCTGTCTATCTGTCTATTGCCAGACACCTCAATCCCGCACGGGGTGGCCACAAACAAATCGCCTCCATGTCGCTCTGTCCCCCTCCATTTCACTACCCCGCTCCCAACCCACATCCCCCTCTCTCATATACCTCTCCACTCCATCCCTCCATCTCATCCTCGGCCTCCCCCTTCCTCTCACCCTCTCCACCTCACTCACATACACTCTCCTCGTCAGTCTTTCACTCTCCATCCTTTCCACATGCCCAAACCACCTTAACGTGTTTCTCCTAACGCTACCTATCACGTCCACAATCACACCGCAACGCTCCTTCACTCCCTCATTTGTTAGTCTGTCTCTCCATGTGACCACATGCACCTCTCAAATAACTCATTTCCACTGCTGTCACTCTTGACTTGTGTCCTTCCAACAGGGTCCAAGCTTCACTTCCATATGTTAGAGTTGGTATCACAATACTGTCATGTAACAACTTTTTCACTTCCATGCTCACCTCCCTGTTTCTTATCACAGCTTTCAACGAACCAGCAACCTTCCTTCCCTGCTGCACCCTTTCGAGCAGGTACAGTAATACCTCAGCTTATGAACATTCAGGCTCTGAGCATTTCAAAGATGCGATCACAAAAAATAACGAACATTTCACAGGTACGAAAGTAACCAAGAAAAACTAATTTAGCTTGTAGCGGCCCGTTGCGAACGCATTTGAATGTGGTGGGTGACAGTATTTGTGAGGCGGATCGTCAGTCAGCAGTGTGGGTGCTAGGGAGCTAACCTGCCATCTTTTGTTTTTGTTTTGTTCACATGGAGAAGAGAGGATTGCTGCTCATTGTGCTGTTAGTACTTTCACTCCATTTAATATGGCTGATAAAGGCAAGCGTGTTGATAGTGGTGCTTCTGGCTCATCTAGGAAGTGACATTCCACCTCTGTGGAAAAAAAACTCAAAATAATAAAGTGTGTTGAACAAGGTGAAAGAATTATTGCAGTGGCAGATTCATTTGGGATGAGCAGATCAACTGTGGGGACAGTTGTTAAGGATAAGGATAACAGATAACTCTGTTATCGCTTATGTCCGATGTATATTTACAACTAACAAAACAAAATTTAATGCTTGCCACATCCACATCTTCGTAGGTGGCAAACGTTCCATTATCTTTCGTCAGTTGTTAATAGGCATCGGACAGTAGCAGGAACAGAGTTGTGTGTTATACTGTACATTTTTCTTGTGTATTTCTTGTGTTAATTTATGCATTTATATTTCATAATACATTATAAACTGCTTAAGAACATTTAAAACCCTGCCAACGGATCAGTGAACGGTACTGTGTTTTTTATGTTGTACGTGTAGTACTGTAAGGGATTTTCATTCTGCACACAAAATCAGCTTGCGAACGGCCTCTTGGAACCAATTATGTTCGTAAGTTGAGGTATTACTGTACAGGTGGCTGAATCGGTAGATAGGCGGCCTGCAGTCCTAATGGACCCAGGATCGAATCCCGGCTGGGGCAGGGAACAGTTTAAGGATTTGAATTTCCTAAAAGCAGACTTTCCTGATCTACCAGATGACCCACTGACATGTTGTAAAAACACCCCCTCTAATACCAATACACCAATCATGTATGAGACAGCCCTAGTATGTACAAGTATTCAGTATGAATGGTGGGTGTTAGCACCGAAGCGGTGACATTTGGAGGTGTAGGAGGACTGTTGGGCCTTGAGATAGATCACTGCCCCCAAGAAATAGGCCTTGAAGCCTTTGCCCAGAGTCGGACACGTAAAAAAAAAAAAAAAAAAAAATATGCCCTGAGATACGATACCCCTAGATACAATATCCCGGCTTAGCAGTAGGGGTAGAAATACTACCATACCCTGCCTAACGATGCCAAACCCTGGTTTAACGATGGGTTTTCATTTATTTATTTATATATTTATTTTTTTTACTAATTTTGATATTTCAGACTTAAATTTTGTGTTTAGGTTGATTTATAAACTGTTTTTAGACTTTAGATTAATGTGTTTTAGTCACACGTGGGGTGAACATTGTCATTTTGGGGTACAGTTTACTAAGTTTTATTTTTTCCAGACTTATATCTGATGATTTTCAGATTTTACTTTTGGGTTTAGGGGAGTTATAAGCTGCTTTAGGCTTAGTTTAGCCTGTTTTAAAGCTATTTGGGGTTAGCTGGAAACTTATGTTTGGATTCATTTGGCTGGGTTTAGGACTTGGTTGGGAGGGAAACCTGAGGCTCAATAACGCATTTCTATACTGTAATGTACTTTACATGTTAAATCTACCCCGAGATATGATACCCCGCCTAGCGATGGGTTTTTACTTAACCAGTTGGATTGTTAAACTGGGGTATACCTGTAGTACTAAAATAATTGTCCTTGAGAACCAAAGGAAACAGCTCAAATCCCTGTGTCACTTTTGGTATTTTTCCATCTTTACTGAATATTTTTTGAATGACGAAGGTGGTCAGGAACCTAACCCCCCTATTTCCTAACAATCTTGTGGAGAAAATAGGTTTGTTATTCAACCAGTTCGTCATTCAACCACTTTTTATGGAACGCATCCTTGTCGAATAGTGGGGAGGGGGTGTACTTGTTTTTTTTCACATGTTCAGGCAAATTAAGGTAAATTATGTCATTACTGTGATACTTTGTAAAATCTAACCTAGCAAATATGACAGTGTTGGGGGGGTAGGCTGCTCGTGGGATATCCCACTGACTTAGCAGATGAAGATTTTGACTTATTTGAGAGTGTTTTTCAGTCACATCAATTTGCATTATTCTTTCTACTTTCGCACCCTCAGTAAGTTTTCTATCTTTTTCGGTTTCAAATATCTAGTAAAAACTTACAGGTTTGTGACAAGGGGATATTTAAAAGTGACAGATGTAGTGCTGCCTACTTCTTCCTTAGCCTTTATCATTCTTTTCCTGTGGCTGCCCTCCTCTCTTCCTATTTCTCCCATCTTTCCTGTCACTTCTTATTGCTTTTCTTTTCTTTACAGGTGGCTTTACATTGAGTGACAAGCCAAATGGTTTCCTGTAAGCCAAGAAACCATTTACAACCCTGGGTGATAACCATTTAACCAAACCATACGTGCTCCCTACGTGTCAACAAGTGGGTTGGTGGAGGGTTAGTGCCCCTCCCTGTAAAACAAATAACTCAAAAGTCAAATGGCCACTCCATACGGGATTACGGCATCTGGCAGTAGATAGATAGATAGACAGTGACTTACAGCTTCATCACCTTGTCTACCAGTCATTTTTGTAGGAATTCCAGTGTTTTACTAAGTTTTTGCAAACTATCGCAGTAATGACATAATTTACCATAATTTGCCTGAACATGAGCAAAAAAATCAAGGTACTCAGAAAAATTTACTTGGACATGTTTTGATTTGTCCAGAGAATTCAAAATTTTAAACATTTCTAGACCATCTGATAAAACTTAGTAAGGCCCCATTTTTAAATTGCCCTATACAAATAACTATATATATAATATTTTATTTGGCCATTCTTATCGTCAAATGGTTATTGTAACCCATGTAATAAAAATAATTTAAAATCCATCATTAATAATGAATGCGCTCTAACAACCAATCAGCTGCCAGCTTTCAAAAGCTTAAGGCTCATCTCTTCTCAGAGTGGATCAAATAGGCTATAGATAGTGAATTATATTCCAAACTATATGTCATTCATTTTAACAAGGCAGAGATGGTCATCCTGCGGCAGTTTTTCACTTGCTCAGTGGCAGAATAAGACAATACCAATGATCCAACATTCCTTGTATCACACTTCTTAGTGACTAGCGTGATATTCTAGTATTAATCTATTGTTACAATTCAACATCCAAGATAGGGAGATGGCAGTTTTATACTTAGTGAAAATTAACAGTGTACAGTTATCGGAAAGTTAAAGTCAAAACATGTAAACAGATTGTGGTTGTCTGAAAAAGAAAACAGACTTGAGAATGCAGTCAGATTCTGCATGTGTATACAGTACTCATATGTTCCATTTGAATAGAATACATCCATTTTTAGCTTTCATGTGGTGGCACTGTGTACCCTGGGTGGAGTGAAGCAGTTGTGGCATCCTCCCAGGAGCCAAATCTTCTTGTATATCCTTTTAACTCACCATAGGGAAGGACCCCTGGTTTGACCCTGGTGAGGTGCTGTCTGCCACAAGGGGACATCTGTTCCCCAAAAGGCGTATGTGGTGTACTGTACCTGTAGGATGACCTCACAGAAGCAGTTGCTTATATATCGTCAACTAGTTTGCTCTGTCAGACAGACTGAGGTTAAGCAACAATAACAACAGCATCCATTTTTTAACATCAGTCAGTTTCTTGATGCTACAGTTTGTTTTTTTGTGGAGGTTATCTGGGCAGTGCATCTCTTTGGTAATACCTACCTTTGTCAGAATGGACTAATAACTTATGTGTAAGCTCATGCTTCCGGCTAAAATAGCACATATGTATTCTTTTTGCCCTTTTTTTTATCGGAGACATACTCGTTGGTTATGAGCAAGCAGTAGGGGGCAAGAAAGGTGCACCATAAGCAATAGGGGGCAAGAAAGGTGCACCATAAGAAATATTGGATTGTGAAGATGCACCTCATTTGAAAAGGCTGGGAACCACTGACATACCTGCAAGTCATAAAAACACATATTTATGCAATCACACGAGTTCAGAAAGGGATAGCCCTTGCTTATTTCAGCATAGAAACTTTGATATTAGCACCCAAGAGTCAACACATGAAGGTGTGTGATGCCATCTGTTGCAAGTACAAATACTGCTTAGACTCAGGCTTTCAAATCATTGCCCATAGTCTTACACAAAAAGAGATTACAATACTTATTTTTGTCCTTATACTGCTATACTTCGCGGCAGCTGTTTTGTGATACTGTAATCTTTATAAGTACCAGCACTTAAGTAACAACAACCTACTCTGTCTGGTGATTTAATTTTATATTTTACTCTTACTATCTCCACAAAACTGTATTCAGCTTAGGAAAGCACCATAGTAACAGGGTTAATGAAGGCTATCTCAAATCATTCTGGTTCAAAGTCTCTCCATAGCTGAATAAAATTATCTGGTGGTGGAATGATTATAGCAAAAAATGTCACCATAGTGGAGTTAACATTATATGGGGAGTCTGGATGTGAAAGTGTCTTATGTACCAAAATTTAGGTAGCCGCAAGATGAAGCTAAAGTTTTGCAGCTTGTTTTTAACCATAACTCACAATTTTACCACAGTATGGGGTACTGTCCCGAAAACTGACATAGGGCATTTGTAGGATTAAAGTTGAAGGTAGTAACTAATTATGCCTTTTGGGGATATTTTTTCCAAAGGGGTATGTTCAGCATGTTTATAATGAACCATGATAAAGAATTACGAGGTCTGTCCAAAAAGAAACTGAACTTTTTAAATAGCACATCAACTAGCCGACTTAGTGTGATTGCGACAGGAGCGCTGTGTAAACAGCAACTTTGGGCTCTGGTTTAACACTGGCACTGCATCATGCCATGTCTCTTGGCCATCGAGGTACACTCGCTTGAGTGAACTGTGTTTAGTGCACTAGTGAAAATTGTTCTCTATCTTCTAATGTCCAAAATCAGTGATCTTTCAGGGTGGATTTTAACTTTGAGAACGAAAAAAAAAGTCTGCTGGGGCCAGATCTGGAGAATAGGGCAACTGGGGGATGATAGCCATCCCGCGCTTTGCCAAAGTCATGGATAAGGAGTGACATGTGAGCTGGTGCATTGTCATGGTGTAGCATCCAGGTTTTATTTGTCCACACCTCAGGCCATTTCCTTCACAATGCCTCCCTCAAATGCTTCAGGACATCCAAGTAAAACTCTTTATTAACTGTTTGACCACATGGAACAAACTCATGATGAACGACACCCATTAAAAAAAAAAAAAAAATCAACATCTCCTTCACATTTGAGGAACTCTGATGTGCTTTTTTTTTTGGTTGTGGTGACAGTGTTCCAACCCACTGTGATGACTGCCTTTTGTTTCAACATCATAGTCATACATCCACGTTTCATCTCCTGTTGTGACATTTTTCAAAAAGTTTTGATCAGCTTTTGAACACTCAAACAGCTCCTGACTGACTGTGACACAGGTCCCTTTTTGCTCATCTGTTGGAAGACGCAGTACGAATTTTGCGGCAGTATGATTCATCTTCAGTTTTTCAGTTTAAATCATGTGGCATGAACATTCAAAGATGCCTACTTCTTTGATAACTTCACAGGCAGTCAGGCAATGCTTTTCATGGATCACAACATGCACTTTCTCAGCATGATTTTTGTTTGTTGACATGGAAGGCTGTCCAGATTTAGAATCGTCTTCGGTGGATGTTCTTCTCGATTGAACTGTTGGAACCCCTTGTGACATTGCGTACAGCTCAAACAATCCTCCCCATAAGCCTGTTGCAATATATGAAAACTCTCTGTAAAATCTTTCACAATTTGAAATAGTTTCACGTAATCATATTGCTCTTCGAGGTCCTTCATTGTTCATCTTGCATCAAATCACTAAGCGCACAAAACACATGTTCACACAAGCGTGCATACCTTGATGGCTAAGTGATGTGGCGTGATGCAGCTAGTGTTAGGCTAAAGCTCATAGTCACTGCTACACAGTGTTCCTGTCGTGATCACACTATGTCAGCTAGTTGGTGAACTGTTTAAAAAGTTTGGTTTCTTTTTGGACAGACCTTGTATGATGCATGATTACTGTCTACATACTATAACCGTATTCTGTGATGAAAATGGGGTGTCATATAATAGAGCATGAAAATAAACCTGTAACACAGACACATACATACAGAACCAGGACTTTAAAGGGCATCCCAGCCAGAAGCTCATGTGCTGTTACATGTACACCATGAGTCTGCTTGACAAGGGACAAAGATGGTCGAGAATACATTTGCTCTCAACAAGGTTTTCGCCTAGTGGAATCTAAAATACGACATATCAGCCAGCCAGAAACCTAGGGTGATGTAATGAGGAGACCTTGAGAGCAATAACTCAAAACTGGCCATGTTGATTAATAGACATTTCCACTTCCAGGTTTCTTAATACATATACTATTTTTTAATATCAGAAGATAAACAACATGTAAATTTGCATTACTATATAATTTGAATTATGTTCACCCCTTCTTAGCTGAAGTATCAAGGAAGTAATTAAGGAATTTACTGGCTGTTCCAAATGCTTAAGCAGGTTGGGGAGCCGAGTAATAAAACTGTTTTAGAACCTAAACTTGATCATTTATTACGATACAGTTCAGTGGTATACTACATAGTCTGCTTTTACAATTTTTTATTTTATGTATGACAAAGACTTGCCCTAAAAGATGAGGTTATCAAAAGTTTAATTTCCAAACAGAATGGTATTTGCTGTTGGGCAAGTCATACAGCTGTAAAGGCAAAATACTTCACCATTAGAAAGCATACTGTATCTTGTGATAAATTTTAGATAAAATATTGAAATGAGTATAATGTGAAACTAGGTACATTTTTAGAATTGAAAGACATGGTACAGTACATGTATATGCATCCAAATATTGTAAACCAATCAAAGCATGCAGAGGACCAATGTCTTCAAATCTTGGCATGGCATTTTGAGGTATAGTACTAGAGTTAAGCCCACATTACCATGTTTTTCAGTGTGATATATGAAATGTAGTCTTTAGTATTGCATGGTGCTGTTACTGACATGGAGCTTGATAGTTACAGAAATGTAGAAATTTATTTGTTTTCTCTGGTTATTTGTGAATACTTTTTGACTGTATGTGTATTAGAATTAACTGGCACCATACAAACAGTGTAGATGAACACAACCTGAGTGTGAGCTT
>JAGKTI010002202.1:40790-70072 GCA_018397915.1 Birgus latro | reverse complement strand
GAGGTCTGAGCAAAGAGATCTGCTTTATCAGTAGAAGAAATAGCTACAGAGCCATCAGAGTAGAAAAGAGGAGGGAAGGATGATGAGGTAAAGTTGTTAGAAAGGTTTTTGGCAAGGTGCCAAAAGGAGCGAGAAGAATTCGAGTTGGAGAGTTGGGAACATTTAGCACGGATGAAATTATTTTTAGCAGAGCGAAGAACAGATTTAGCACGATTCCGGGCAGAAGTATAAAAAAGATGTGATTCAGGGGTGGGCTGGCTCCGGTACCTTTTAAAGGCCCTCTCTCTGTTGCGGACAGCATTAGAACAAGCGTGATTAAACCAAGGCTTTCTTGCATTAGTCAGAGGATATGAAAAAGGAATGTATGCTTCCATGCCCGAGAGAATAACCTCCGTAATGCGCAGGGCACACTCAGACGGCTCCCGGCCATGGAAGCAATAATCATTCCAGGGAAAATCAAAGAAGTACTGCCTGAGGGCTTCCCAATCTGCAGCTCCAAAGTGCCACAGGCGGCGTTTCTTTGGAGGGTCCACAGGCTGTACTGGAGCAATAGGACAGGTTAAGGTAATAAGGTTATGATCGGAGGAACCCAACGGAGTCAATTATGTTGGAACTCTCTCCAAGGTGGTCAGGGATACGGGTAGGGTGCTGTACAAGCTGCTCTAGGTCATTAAGGATAGAAAAGATGTAGGCTTGTTCACCAGGTGGATCAGTGGAAGGAAAGGAGAGCCAAAGGAGGTGGTGAACATTGAAATCTCCTAGAATGGAGATTTCAGAGAAAAGAGAAATGGATAGAATGTGTTCCATCGTAGAAGTAAGATAGTCAAAGAATTTTTGATAGTCGGTAGAATTAGGAGATAAGTAAACAGCACTGATATATTTAGTCAGAGAATGACAGGAGAGCCGAAGCCAGAGAGTAGAGAATTCAGAAGAATCAAGTTCAGGAACACGAGAGCAAGATAGATCGTTGCGTACATATACACAACAGCCACCTTTGGCTTTGAAATGAGAATAGAGAAAGTAGGAGGATACAGAAAAGGGTTTGCTGTCAGTTGTCTCAGACAGCTGAGTCTCAGAAAGAAAGAGAAGGTGAGGTTTAGAGGAGAAGAGGTGGTGCTCAACAGAGCGAAAGTTAGAGGAAAGGCCGCGAATGTTACAGAAATGAAGAAGGAGTGAGTCAGACAGTGGTTCCAGGCAGCTCCGAGAGTCGTCACCGGGAGAGGGGCGGATGGTGGGGGCATTTATGGTCCCCCCCCCCNGGTGGTGAACATTGAAATCTCCTAGAATGGAGATTTCAGAGAAAAGAGAAATGGATAGAATGTGTTCCATCGTAGAAGTAAGATAGTCAAAGAATTTTTGATAGTCGGTAGAATTAGGAGATAAGTAAACAGCACTGATATATTTAGTCAGAGAATGACAGGAGAGCCGAAGCCAGAGAGTAGAGAATTCAGAAGAATCAAGTTCAGGAACACGAAAGCAAGAAAGATCGTTGCGTACATGTACACAACAGCCACCTTTGGCTTTGAAATGAGAATAAAGAAAGTAGGAGGATACAGAAAAGGATTTGTTGTCAGTTGTCTCAGACAGCTGAGTCTCAGAAAGAAAGAGAAGGTGAGGTTTAGAGGAGAAGAGGTGTTGCTCAACATAGCGAAAGTTAGAGGAAAGGCCGCGAATGTTACAGAAATGAAGGATTGAGTCAGACAGTGGTTCCAGGCAGCTCCGAGAGCGGTTACCGGGAGAGGGGCGGATGGTGGGGGCATTTATCCCCCCCCCTGGGGACTCCGAGGCACGATTTTCAGCAGCCAAAAAAAAAAAATTGAAAAGGAAGTGTAGTGTGTAGCGTGTATGTAGTTTGGTGTTGACAGTTTGAGAAACTTGTATTGGAGAGCATGCTGGTCTACTCTCTGTGTTACTGAGACACTGAAAAAGTTCAGCAAAGGGGGATGGTCAGGAACAAGTCCTGAGGGCTGATGAAACGGGAGCTCCAGCTCTCCCTGTCATCAGCTTTCCATCCTCCTTGGGAGTACTGCCCTGCTCGACTGGTGCTACAGTCTCCTCACCTATGCCACACACTTTAAAATAATACTTCACGAACACTCGTGAAACATTTCAATCACATTGCACATCAACTCTAAGGTATCATAGCAAGGTATACTTCCTGCTCAGTGACGCACGGGAATAATTAGCGACATTACCTCACCTCCTGCTAACGTGTCGCAAACTTATGCCACACACAATAAACTAATACTTCACGAACACTCGTGGAATATTTCAATCATGAACTCGTGGAACATTTCTAAGGTATCTAGATACTCGTACATCTGAGCAAGGTATACTACCTGCTCAGTGACGTACGGGAATAATTAGCGACCTTACCTCACCTCCTTCTAACGTGTTGCTAACCTATGCCACACACCCTATAATAATACTTCACAAACATTCATGGAACATTTCAGTCGCATTACACGTCAACTCTAAGGTATCTAGATATATCTCAGAACGTATACCACCACGCACGGGTATAATTAGCGACCTTACCCCACCTCCCGCTAATGTGTCGCTAACCTATGCCACACACCCTAAAATAATATTTCATGAACACTCGGGGAGCATTTCAGGTACACTTCAAACTAAATAAACACATGACTTTCACAACGATTCCACCCTTACGTCCGTAATTATTCCGCACCTGACTTCGTACGTGATAATGCACTTTTGCCTTGAGAGTACAGCGCACGGCCTCAAAGTAAAACACAACGCAATCTATGGCACACACCAAGCTCGTTCCTGAACACAGGCAGTATGTTTCACTTATTTTCACACCAGTTCATTTGCATTAATAACAACAGTAATAAATTCCGTCCCTAAACACCTCTAATACTCCATTCCCGATTATGGCATAACAGGTAACACCTGCTCTTTTCAAGTCAATGGCTATTATCGTAGGTAAAGCCTCTTACTTCATTTTTTTAAACAAGCCACTATATAAATTTCACACAAATATATAGTCCATGCTTCACTTTTTCATACGTCCATTTACTCAGCGTATGTCCCAGGGAAGGCAGGAGTGGCAAAACGCCGCTACAGTGAACACGGATCTTGCTAGTAGGTCTAAAGACTGATAACGGACACCAATGCTTCTGTAGTTATATATCTGTGTTCCACCAACATAATCACCTCAAAATATTCTCACAAATAATATATTATAACACTGAGTCTAATAGGGGCTTCGCCACGGGCGGGAGGGGAAAGAATTTGTAGAATTTAAAGGGACAGACATTCGCACGGCCTCACCGCCTGGCTCCTTGTCATGTACTGCGTTCCTTAGCTGTTGTTGTTGTTAGATATTTGTCCACCCTAGGTGGGCACGGGCAAACTAAGAGCCCGTCAGGGTAGCGCTAGGTACCGCTTGCACACCCTGCCTATACCCGTGACAGTGATGCCAAGGTCTTACCTTGGGAGAGACACCTACCCGTTAGAACGTGCCCAAATTTGATGCAAGTAGACCGAAAACTTTATTTGTGGTTATTTTTTTTTTCGCTTTTCACATGATTTGCGGTCCATGTGCTTCTACACAACCCATCACATGGAACATGAATCACGTTCCATACGCGAAAGGGTTAAGTCCTCAAAACTTAACTGGAGTGGGTGTGGATAATGCCAGTGTGAACACAGGGGCAACTGAAGTGGATTTTCTGTAATAATAAGAAAAGCTCATAAGAATGATTCATTTGCATCATATGTATGTATGTATTGCCTATGTAGATAATGGTTTCCTAACCTTAATTCTCAGTGCCATTGTCTAGCGCTTCTTTTTGCTATAATATAGCACTTTTTTGACAGTTGTATTGCACTTTCTGAGCTGAAGGAGATAGCAACACTGTCGGCAGTTGCGCAAAGAACATTTTTTTCAGCATATGATTGATTCAATGTTCACATCCTTATAAATTTTGCTGAAGCATGGGCCGACAGATTTAATGAAGTCTTCCTCTTATTTTTATTTATTATTTTGTGTGAAAGGTACTGCAGTAAACAGTACTGGTTTAAGCATACCATGTTTAATAAGGATGTAACAACTGGGATCAAATTTAGAAACAAGTGTACAGAGCATTTTATTTTTATTTTTATTTTCATTATTTTTTTGGGAAAGCGACACCCAACCTAACCATTCTCTATATATCCTTGTATTATCAAGTATTGTCCATCATAAATGATGTAGGTAATCATAAAACAAGATATATAAAGTACCAACAATGGCTAAACGAATCAAAGTAAGAAATAACCCGAGGCATCCCATCGACGTATGGGTACGTCACAACGTTTTGTTACAGCTAGACCCATCGACGTACGGGTATATGAGTAAGAAATGAGAGAACACCAACCGCGAATTAGCGGGAGTGGGATGCTCGTACCCGCTGGTATTTTACAATGCATTCACAGCGTTTTTTTTTTTTTTAGCATGGATTCCAAACTACTTGGAAATCATTGAATAGTGTTTCTAGTGATAATATCTGGCAGTGGTATTCAGATTAGGGGATGTCGGGAAATGTAAAGTGGAGACTTAGTTACCTAACTTCATAAGTGTCCACAAGTCCTGCGGTAGTTGACGAGTGCTAAAAAAACATCCTAGGAGAAAGCTGAAGGTGTTTGCCATGCATATTTAATTATAATATTTTAGGACTAATAACTGATTTTTGGCAAATATTTTTAATAAGTCAGTCGTAGCGAGAATATCCCCGCGAGAATGGCACGAAAAACCTCCGACAACCCCGTGGTGTAGGGGTTAATGAAAAGGAAACAAAAAGATGGAAACAAAAACAGGGAACTGTGCATAGCAATTAAGTGAGCATTGGGAGAGGGTGGGAGTTAACATGGCACTCAGTTTCCTGCTGTTGCAATTCTCTCCATAGAAGGTGCAGTATCTAAGTTACCTCTTCTTCAGATATTTATCATGCTATAATCCGTGCATTTTAACTTGACTTAAAATTGTCATCCCTCCATCTTGAATTCTGGGCAATAACAAAGGATTAACACTAGAATATGGCACTAGACAAAGAAGTGCTGTGGAAGAGATGCAGAGCCCTCTTACTGACATATTCAACCACTGCCCTATGAGAAAATATCTGCAAAAGGATGAAAGACTGGCCCAAGTAAAACTGAATGATCTATAGTAGCAGAGCTGGACACTTCCACGATCACTTTTGCAAACCGCAAACTCCTCAATTGCGGAAGTGTGAATTCCTTTGCGATTTTGCATTTGCGACAAATTCTACTCAGATTTGCAGTTTTGTGCTTGCGGAAGCACTTCCGCAAATGCAAATCAGCCTGCGAACATCTACGCTGCCTAGCCTGGCAGGCAGCATCTGGGTGACTCCGGCTCGCCAGCCTCGCCTGCCACACCCACATTCTTGCCATATGTAGAGTAAGTATTTTATATCATGATAAATTCACCTTCGGTAAGATGTAAAGTAGCATTTTTCATTATCGTACATTTTGTAGGGCAATTTTATGATTTCGTCAAAAAAGAGAGAGAGAGAGAGAGAGAGAGAGAGAACTGCTGGGTATCAGATTAACATATTTTTGTTATTCACTGGCTTCATACTAAGCTCGCAGTAAAGGAATGAAAATGAGTATAAGCCAAGATAAGGCAATGTTCGTATTCGTGATTGAATAATAAAGCATTAAATCGTCATAGCAAGTCGTATTCTGCTTTACATTGGAGGGTTCCTCGCTACATTATCTTACTGATATACTGTTTGTGCTTTCTGGAGAGAGGGTAAGAAATGAGAATGTAACAATAAAAGCCAGCAAAAATGTTTTTCCCCCAATAAATAGAGAAAAATATGAAGCCTAATTCACGATCAATTTATTTTCCACATTCATAGTGATATAAACTACTTCAATACTAGAAAGACTTGCTTAGCGTAGAAGCCAATAGCAAGGCAAAAAGTGTCAAGATGTGGTAGGAAGCCTCCCTGTCTACCCAGAATTGACATTTAGTCTAAATTTCAAATTGCCATACTTATAGCACTGCAAGTGCCAGTATTTCAGTCTCATGAAAAAATCATTAGGTAGATAAATAACATTGATGTCTCCATTCTTGGAGACTTCAATGTTCACCACCACCTTTGGCTCTCCTCTCCTTTCACTGATCCACCTGGTGAACAAGCCTACACCTTTTCTATCCTTAACCCGCCGAGTCCCATCGACGCACGGTGCACGTCGCAACTTTTTTCCGCGGACAGACCCAACGATGTACACCGTACGCCACACAATTGCAAGGCCCATTGTGTGCACATTTTTCAAGATTCGCGGGTGATTTTTGGTAGGCATATGTGGGAAACCTTCCTCTACCTGCTGTCAAGCGGGGATACTGCCTGACCCCTCCTAACCCCCCTTCCCCCATCCCCCCCACACTTGGCACTTCACCTGTTAGCAGTAACCCAGCCAGTAAAGGTATGTTGCCCCACGGTCTCTCTAATGACGAAATTCACGGTGAAAGTGATTCCTGAGGTGGAGGACAAAGAAACAAAGAAGCAGGAGGTACAAACAAACAGAAGTGATGAGGTGGTAATGTCGTAAAGGAAGGTGCCATGTACTGGGGTTTTGGGTAAGGGAACAATGCTTATAAACATCTATATTATTGTGTGAAAACCATTATAGACTTTTACTACTCATAAATTCGTACGAAATAAATGAAATGAATACGTAATTTAAAGTGGCCTGAATTAGTCAACCCTCCCAAAGTTCGTTTTCTTAGCCAGGTACCCAGAAAAAGAAGGAAAACGTAAGGTTGAGTGACACCTGTATCAACATTTTTTCTACCTCAGGATCGTGATTTCACTATGAATTTTCGATGTTTCTCACCAAAAGCGAACATTACAGCCAAAAAACAAAAAGTCGAAAATCGGTCGGGATCTGGGGGTAGGCTGGGTAAAAAACCGGTCGGGACTTGGCGGGTTGATGACCTAGAGCAGCTTGTACAGCACCCTACCCATATCCCTGACCGCCTTGGAGAGAGCTCCAACATACTTGATCTCTTCCTTACAACTAATCCTTCTGCTTATACTGTTAATCTTTTTTCTCCATTGGGCTCCTCCGATCATAACCTTATTATCTTAACCTGTCCTATCCCTCCTGTGCGGCCTGGGGACCCTCCAAAGAAACGTCGTCTGATGCACTTTGGAGCTGCGGATTGGAAGGCCCTTAGGCAGTACTTCTTTGATGTTCCCTGGAATGATTTTTGCTTCCATGGCCGGGAGCCATCTGCGTGTGCCTTACACATTACAGAGGTTATTCTCTCGAGCATGGAAGCATACATTCCTTTCTCATATCCTTTGTCTAATTCAAGAAAGCCTTGGTTTAATCACGCTTGTTCTAATGCTGTCCACAACAAGGAGAGGGCCTACAAAAGGTACCGGAGCCAACCCACCCCTGAATCACATTTTCTTATGCTTCTGACCGGAATTGTGCTAAGTCTGTTCTTCGTTCTGCTAAAAATAATTTCATCCGCACTAAATGTTCTCAACTCTCCAACTCGAATTCTTCACGCTCCTTCTGGCACTTTACCAAAAATCTTTCTAACAACTTTACCTCATCATCCTTCCCTCCTCTTTTCTACTCTGATGGCTCTGTAGCTGTTTTTCCTGCTGATAAAGCAGATCTCTTCGCTCAGACTTTCCCCTCCAATTCCACCTTAGATGATTCCGGTGCTGTTCCTCCATCACTTCCCCCCTCTGACTTCCTCATGACTGACAATAAAATTTTCTTCAGCTGATGTATTTACAGCCATCACTGGTCTCAATACTAACAAGGCATATGGGCATGATGGGGTCCCTCCTGTTGTCCTCAAGAACTGTGCTTCTGTGCTTACACCCTGCCTAGGTAAACTTTTTCACCTTTGTTTATCAACTTGTACCTTTCCTTCTTGCTGGAAGTTTGCTCTCATTCAGCCAGTCCCAAAGAAGGGTGACCATTCCCAACCCTCTAACTATCGTCCAATTGCTTGAACATCCTGTGTTTCAAAAGTGTTTGAGTCTATTCTTAACAGAAAAATTTTAAAGCATCTTTCCTATCACAACCTTCTTTCTGATCGTCAGTATGGGTTCCGTCAGGGCCGCTCCGCTGGTGATCTCACCTACCTTTCGGACTCCTGGTCATCCTCCTTTCGGGGCTTTGGCGGAAGCTTTGCCATTGCACTTGACATCTCAAAGGCTTTCGATCGAGTCTGGCATAAATCTTTAATTTCTAAACTGCCCTCTTACGGTTTCTATCCTTCTATCTGTGCCTTCATCTCTAGCTTCCTTTCTGGTCGTTCTATCGCTGCTGTTGTAGACGCCCATCGCTCTTTTCCTAGACTTATTAACAGTGGTGTCCCTCAGGGTTCTGTCCTATCACCAACTCTCTTTCTTTTATTCATCAATGACCTTAGTTACTTCAGCAAACAAGGGATGAGGCTATGGCACACATAATGTCTAACTTGGCTCGTATCTTTGACTGGGGTAAAAATAATCTTGTTTTTAATGCATCAAAGACTCTTATACATATCAGCCTGCCAAAATCTTCCACAGGAGTACCCACTGATGTTTAATAATGTACAGCTCGCTCCTGCATCATCCTTGAATATGCTTGGGGTTTCATTCACTAGGATTTATCTTGGAAGGAACATATTACACCTCTTGTGAAATCTGCTTCCAAGAGATTAGGTGTGCTAAGCTGACTCCGAACTTTCTTTACCCCTGCACAGTTGTTGACTTTGTACACGAGTTTTATTCGCCCCTGTTTAGAGTACAACTCTCATGTGTGGGGAGGCTCCCCAGATGCAGCCCTTCTCAATAGGGTGGAGTAAAAGGCTTTTCATCTCATTAACTCTCCTCCTCTTACTAGCTCCCTTCAACTTCTGTCTCTTCGCCGCACTGTTGCATCTTTATCTCTTTTCTATCACTACTTCAATGGCTACTGTTCCTCTGAACTGTTTGCTTGCATCCCTCCTCCTCTACGACGGGCACGTGGCACCCGTCTAGCAACAGCCTCTCATCTCTTTTCTGTCCAGCTCTTTAATGCAAGAGTTTACCGTTTTTCCCAGTCCTTCATTTATGCAACTGGTCAACTCTGGAACTGTCTTCCTCTGTCTGTATCTCCTACTTCCTATGATTTTCAATCCTTCAAACGCAGTGTGTCAAGGCATTCCGAAATGAACAATGGATCTTAAATTTGGCTCTCTTTTTGTATTGTTTTTGTTTGTTCTCGGAAGGAACAGTTTGCGAGACCACGGCCTTTGGTTCTTTCTTCCTTGCATATTAAAAAAAAATATATATATATGAAACGAAACTGAACACAATTTTACCACTTTTCTTACCAAACAACCACCATTCTCCATGCAGTATCAATACAGATAAAGAAACAGATAGACAGACAGAAAGACTGTACCGTGGAGTTGTCTCAGTTGTTGAAGAAGTCTGACTGTGAGTAAGGATTGTGGACTGAGGTCAGAACCGAGGAACTGAGGTGGACTGGTGTGTCTACTTGTTAAGTGAGAGCTGTGAAGTGTGAAAATTTAATTCATTTAAATATACAAGAGTGAAGGATTAACCCTTGTTTTGTAGTAAAAGCAGTCTAATATACTATTAATAATAACCGAAATATATATTTTAATATTACTATAACTATAATTTTATAATCCCATGCATTATCTTAAACAATTTCCAAACTTCATAGTCACCTACTGTTAGTCAGAATAGAGTGAATAATGATATAATTTTAGTACGTGAGTAACTAGAGACGATTTTTAATCCCTTTGATTATGAAAAACATCATCCTAAACTTAATATAATCCTCTAATGGTATCCAGAATAAGATGAAGCTGATGCCATGGTACTGATGTTTGCTTTTTGCGTTTTTCCATTTGCGGAACTGCACATTTCAAGGATTTTGCAGATTTGGCATTGCAGAAGGCTTTTTTTTTTTTTTAGTTTGCAGATTTGCGTTGCTGAATTGCATTTTCATTTGTGATGCCCACCCCTGGTGTAGTAGTAGTTATGGTAGTAGTATAGTTCTGTTTATTATTTACTATTATGCTTGTGCCCACCTATGGTGAGGGAGGCATTAAAATGATTGGTCTATCCCTGCATGTGTGCGTCTGTCCATAACACATTTCTGGGCGCGATATTTCCTGAACCCATAACAGATTTCCACCAAACATTTGTCAGTGATGCACTGTGAGGAGATGATAAACTGATTAGGACAGCTAGGTCAAGGAGTCAAGGGTCAAGTTCATATGGGGTGAACTTAGTGTATCATTGTAGATGTGATATCTCCTTAACCCGAGGCGTCCCATCGACGTATGGGTACGTCGCAACGTTTTGTCACATCTAGACCCATCGATGTACGGGTACATCACGCAATTGCAAGGGTCATAATTTGCACAGTTTTCAAGTTTCATGGGTGATTATTTGTAGACATATGTGGGATACCTTCCTCTATCTGCTGTCAAGTGGGGATACTGCCTGGCCCCACCTGACCCCCCTCCCCCCCACACTTGGCAATTCACCTGTTAACAGTGATCTGGCCAGTAAAGACATGTTGCCCCACGGTTTCTCTAATGACGAAATTCATGGTGAAAGTGATTCCTGAGGTGGAGGACAAAGAAATAAAGAAGCTAGAGCAAGAAACAAACAGAAGTGATGAGGTGATAATGTCATAAAGGAAGGTGCCATATGTGGATGTGTTTGGTGACTGAACAATGCTTCTATTGCCTATATAAATGTGTGAAAACCAATATAGTCTTGTACTACACGTAAATTCGGACAAAATAAATAAATAAATACGTAATTTGAAGTGGCTTGAATTAGTTAACCCTTCCATAGTTCGTTTTCTTAAGCCAGGTACCCTGAGAAAGAGGGAAAATTTAAGGCAGACTCATCACCTGTAGCACCATTTATAACCTCAGGAGGGCGATTTCTCTACGAATTCTCAATGTATTTTACCAAAAGCGAAGGTTTGAGTCCCCTCCTCAAAAAAAAAAAACGAAATTGCTCGGGACTGGGGGGTATTGGAGGTTGGAAGTCGGTCGTGATGGGACGGGTTAATGCCTAAACGGACTTCAGCCTAACTTTTGTCAGTGGTACAATATGAAAGAGCGCTGAACTGAGATCAGCAATGTCATGGGGTCAAGGGTCAAGATCATATGGGTGTGGGAGCAACAAATCTCAAATGCCTCATTGGATTTCAACCAAACTCTTTTCAGTGATACATTATGAAAGGACATTGAACTGATTAGGTGAGCAAGGTCAAAATAATAACCAAACGTCATGGTCCAGTGGTGTTGACTTAGATTCTCTTTAGTCTCGTTTCAAGAGTCAGTGAAGATTGTCATGAAAGACGTAAGGAGAGGCCTTGTGCAAGGATTGGCGGAAGCATGCCGAGCGATGCTTTGCATTGACAGCTTGGGGCCTGAGATCTCACTGTTTCTTTTGCGTAATAATTATTATTATTGTTGTTGTTGTTGTTGTTATTATTATTATTATTATTATTATTATTATTATTATTATTATTATTTTCATTAATTACTATTATTTTACTTTTATTATTTTATTATTATTATAATCATTATTATTATTATTATTGAAATGCATGAAGTAAAAATCAATGTGAGGCATTCCACGACCGCAGACAACTGCGACACCCCCAGCTTAGGAAGGACAACAGTGGGTGCGCGGCAAACACCGAGCAGTTGCCCCTCTCGCTCCCAAATGACACTGCACCAGGTGAGCAAGAAAAGCTACCTAGACCTCGGCGAAAGTCATCCTCGCCAGGTTAGGTGTGGAGCTTTTCTCTCAACTCCGAGCAACGCCATGGTAGAGGCCATTGTCCGTACCAGGTCTGAGGCAGAGCAGGCCATTGTCTGCTCCTCAGTTGCCACCACCCTGCAGGGCCACAACACAGGCCATCGTCATGTCAGATTGAGGCAGAGCAGTCCATCATCCAGTCCTCTCCTGCAGTCTCCCCCAAGAGCAACACCGCGACACAGGCCATCGTCCG
The DNA here is from genome assembly GCA_018397915.1 of Birgus latro. NCBI lineage: Eukaryota > Metazoa > Arthropoda > Malacostraca > Decapoda > Coenobitidae > Birgus > Birgus latro. The sequence goes on along the minus strand of JAGKTI010002202.1, from coordinate 58,033 downwards.
TGTCGGGCGTGAGGCAGAGCAGGCCATCGTCCGCTCCTCACCTACAGGAGGCCCCCTTTCCCCTTCAGGAGGCAGGGTAGAGCGAGCCCGGATTTGTGCTTTCCCTGCAGCTCACCGGGGCAGAGGAACTGCCGTGCAGGGCATTGTCCGCACAAGGGAGGCTGAGCAGGCCATCGTCTGCTCCTCACCCTCTGTCTCCAGGGCATCTCCTGTAGAGGAGGTCCCTTGCTTGGCCCACCCTCTTTCCTGTGGTTGGGTGGGACGTACTCCCTCACCCACAGGTGGCAGGTCTGGGGAAGTCCCCCTACTGGAGGAGCATTGGCAAGGCCCCATCCAGGGCCTTGGCTCTTTCTAGCCTGCCCCTCCAGTATAGACATCGCGACGGAAGTCTCTGCAGAAGGGTCACCACCGACGTGTCCTGACGGCGACTACCCCAGCCCGAGGTTGCCGAGAAGTGAACTTGATGGCGATCCCTCCCTCTGGAAGTTGCCACAGCTCTCCCCTGTTGGTGACCCCAGGTTCGAGAGAACCTGGCCCCCAGACACCCTGGGGCCTACCCAGGACTCCAGGGCGAGACCTGCCTGTAACGGGAACTCCCCCCGGCATTCCCAGGAGACGGCGCCAGGCCCGCCTGCTCTCCCTCTTTGGCCCCAGTCCCGAGCCCCACACTCCCTTCCTTATCGGGGCTCCCGGAAGGACGAGCCTCCCACGACACCACCAGCCAGAGAGGCTCGGAGACGGTGAAAATACCTACCGTCCAGTAACAGTGAAAGTGTTAAGTGCAATGAACTGAATACGTATTAGGGAAGTTCACGTGACTGTACTTTTGATGCGGAAGTAATCCTCACCTAAGAGAATTGGCCACAGTAACGTTCTGGTATTCATCAGTGTGTAGAACTGGATGAGCCACAGTGTATGTGTATATATATACTTGTGTAAATCATTGGTAAAAACAGTGCTACCCCTTGAATATTTTTTACCTGATATTTCTCCTCCCTAGTGAAATTCACCTAAACAAGGCCAGTCTAGAAGTGACGCTAGAACATCAGCCGATATGCCCGTTGTAAGTGTGTACCCCGATCAAAGCGGGTTCCCTAGGAGTGTAATAGTAAATTCTTCCCCCTCCCCCCTCGTGACACGGAGACCTCATCCTCTTGCGCGCTACCATAAGAGTGATGGGAGTAATATATAATCAAGTGTGTTGTGCTATCACAGTGCCGTCCAGTACTATAATACTGTTGTGTGTGAAGGCCATCATATTCATAATTACCGTATATCCCAGTGTTATACTGGTGCCATGAATACTGTAAGAATATTACCATACTTTCCCACGGCAGGTAGAGAAACACACTAGATTTTGTATAGACTTGTCCATTGCCAATGACCACTGGACATTCCCAGTGCAGCAGCGATGGAAGCAACATCTACTCCCGCGACGTACTCTCCACCTGCTACAGCCTTCGACCCGTTGAGGGGGGCTAATACTTCAGCAGGTCTCCAGCCACCACGGGCCCACACCACCTCCGGCACCGTGAAATGGTACAACGTGAGGTTGGGGTACGGATTCATTCGGCGCCGGGACACTGGCGCCGATGTATTTGTGCACCGTCTGAAGCTCGAAGTAACCAATTCACGGGGCCGGAAACGCCCGTTGCGTGAGGGAGAGGCTGTTGTGTTCAATCTCCTACAAACACCGAAGGGTCCTGAGGCTATTAACGTTACTGTGCCTCGAGGTGCAGCTGTGCAGGGCTCTGCTCCTGCACGGCGGCGCCCCTCGGCCTGGGATCGTCAGCCCAGGGACCCTCGATGCTCGAGGGAGACTGACGCGATAGTCACTATGTGTGTCGCGACAGCTCGAGCATTTTGCGGTGGTGATATGGCGGCGATGCTTGTTCTTCTCCCACAGATTTTTTAGGAGAACGGGCTTCCGCGCATTGTCATCCCGCAGTGCTTTGCCCGTGATACCCACACTGCCCCTCGCCAGGAGCGTCGCGCCCCCAAGCTGCAGCCTCCTAGACCCCGCCCAACACCGCGGATCAGGCTGCAGCTCGATGCTCCTCTCAATCGAGCATCTGCTGCCACCGCCTCTACCGTTGTTGCACCGCCCACCGAGACAGCCCAGCCAGCTCCTACTGTTGATTCCCTCTGCTCGCCGTCAGCAGCCGAGGAAAGGGCTCCTTCTCCCGTCCCCTCCACTGACAGGGAAGAAGTGGACCTCCCGCCCTCGACTCCTCCACCTGCTGTTGATGGCGAGCCGAGGAGAAAGAAGAAAAAGAGGAAGGGGAAGAAAGGCGGGCCTCCACCACCGGTTGAGATGGAGACAGACCATCCCACGTCTCCTCCACCATCTCCACCGCCTGCCTCCACCACCACCGCTCCTCCACCTCCACCGCCTGCCTCCACCACTGCTGACCGCCGTCAGGAAGTCTTGGCCCGACTCCCTCCACTGAGAGAGGAAACTCGCGTCCATCTCGAGTCTCTCTCAGTGGATCAGATCTTTGAACAGCAAGATCGATACCATCAGGCCAATTTCTCTGACGTGACGGACTCCCTCTACCGCCTCCACGTACGCCGTCAGCAGTTTCACGACTGCCACGCCGAGTGTCTGCTTGTGACGAGCGAGAGCCACGCCGACGACGTGGCCATTTTAGACTACGTCGTCCGCGCTATATTAAAACATCACGGTCTACACTAGCTGAAGCTCGTTCACCTGCCTTCCATCTGCAGTTCACCCACTACGGGCTCTCCACCCTGAGCCCGTGCCACATCCGTGTGGCAAATCTTATCATCATCATCAATGACCACCTGACCTATTTCCCTTGTAAATGATTAATGTATCTGGGTTGTGACTTTGTTAATATATGTTTGTCTGTTTGGTTACTGCTGTGTTTTTGTGTCCTGTCCTCCCTCTGGCATGCTGACCCGGTCTTGACAAAGAACCCCTCTGTGAGCCTAGGTACTCGAGGAACGAGAGGTCGGCCCTCGGAGACGTGGCAAGTTGAGACTCTGCGATACGCATGCGTATCTGAGGGACAAGTAGTTGTATCTTGAAAATGTAGCATAACACTGGTGTCTAGCGGTGGTTCTTGATTCGGTCAGTAGGTAAAGGAGGACAACGAATCTTTGAAAATGGCAGCCAAACCCCACGTACCGCTAACAAAGTTCAGCCCAGAACAATATGCCTTTACCACCTATTTGGATATAGTCAAACTATTACTAGACATTGGCTTCGACAGTGACAAACAAAAGATAGCGGTCACTCTGCCCCACTTGGGAAAAGCCGTAGCAAACATCGCACCATAAATCATCCCCGACCTAACATGGGCTAGATTCATGAAAATTGTAACGGAGGCCATCACCCCCTCACTAGGAGCAGCTTTATCCACACCACAGCTGGACTTCCTTACATACAATGGTAGCCTGGATAATACAATGAACCAGGCAAGGCGTCTCGTCACCGCCACATACCCGGACGCTGATGCAGAAACCAGAGACCATCATCTATTCAATACCCTCCTCAGGATACTCCCAGGCAAGGTAAAAGTATATTTTACCATACATGACCCTTCAGGAGACCTGGACAGAGACATCCAGTTAACTCTTTCACGCTCAGTAAGTTTTAGTAAGTTTTGTATTCCATGACACATCGCATTTCTCCCCTTCCCACCGCGCCTGCCGCACACTCCAAAAAAGTGTATTCTCGGATTATTTTCACCACTGAAACATATTTATTTTGCCACAAAGCCTACCTATTCCTATTCGTCGATGTTTGTTCTACATGTTAAGCAGAAAAAACACACACACACAAAACAAACACACTATACGTACATTAGGGCGGTGTGGATAAACATTTGGGAACATTCATCTCACTTCCAAACATCATAGCTCGAATGTTTACTAATATATCTTTACATATTATACAATCATTTGAAATAGAATTTTATTAGCTTTCGAATGGGATAGTTGGCATTATGATACGAGGTATGGTTTTCGATTAATAAGCGAAAAATTAAAACCTTTTTTCGACAGAGAACAAAGTTTTTATTCGGGGAGCTCTAGCGAAAAACTTTTCTCGGCAATGTACAGTCATGCTCCCTATTTAGACCCACCCCGACCTCAGAGCTGAGGGAGTCAGTAGCCACGGCTCTTAAACGAACGCGTTTATTTTTTAAGGGAAATAATATATTCAGGTCTTACCTTTTTTTTATGCCCTATGTTTTCCAAAATCTACTGCCTAATACCGTCCAGCATTGTCCTCTTCAGTAAATGATTGTTTCATAAGAGGTGAGGGTGGAAAGGAATGCAGTAAGGTAAAGAATGTACGTTGGATGCGAGAGGGAGGGAGGAGGATTGAGGGGTCGGGAGGGGGGGAGGGGGGGGTGGCTAGTAAATGCGTTCGTTTAAGAGCCGTGGCTACTGCCTCCCTCAGCTCTGGGCTTGGCTCGGGGTGGGTCTAAATTAGGGACCGTGACAGTACGTTTTTATTTCATCATCTTATGCAGAATTTTATCGGCTTTCATTTGAGTCCTGAACGGTTCTCCTACGCCTAATAATTTCGGGAAAAATACAAAAAACTACAGTGTACTCACGCCGTTTTGTGACTATAGGGCTGTTTCGTGCCTCCCTCTAACCTACTGCACTGTTTCACTATTTCCTTGCACACTAGGTGTTGCAAACTATATGGACATGATACACTGACAGTCTTTTTATAGATGAATACTCACATTAGGTGAAGGGTAGAGAGAGTGTAGTTCTGGGGCCAGGGTTAGAAACAGTAGCAAAATCTTCATTGGCTCAACGGCTGATAACTGCCACAAATGCTTCACAAACACCAAAATTTCCTATTGCAAACACCAAATATAATATATAGAGTCCAAAAACTCTACATAAGCTCTATTGGTATAATGAAATATGTCGTGCTGCCGTGATGCAGGTAATAGAGTGGATTTAACCCGAGGAGTCCAGTCTACGTACGGGCATGTTGCAATGTTTTGTCACGGCTGGACCCATCGACATACCCGTACGTTATGCAGTTGCAAGGTCAGTCATTTGCACATTTTTCAAATTTCACGAGTGATTTTAGGTAGGCATATGTGGGAGACTTTCCTCTATCTGCTGTCAAGTGGGGATATTGCCTGGCCCCACATGACCCCCTCACCCCCCACACTCGGCAATTCACCTGTTAGCAATGATTTGGCCAGTAAAAACATGTTGTGCCACAGTCTCTCCAATGAAGAAATTCATTACGAAAGTGATTCCTGAGGAGGAAGACAAAGAAATAAAGAAGCCAGAGCAAGAAACAAACAGAAGTGATGAGGTGGTAATGTCGTAAAGGAAGGTGCCATATATGGAAGTGTTTGGTGACTGAAGAGTGCTTATATTGCCTATATAATTGTGTGAAAACCAATATAGTCTTGTACTACACATAAATTCGTACCAAATAAATAAATAAATACGTAATTTTTAGTGGCTTGAATTTGTTAACCCTTCCATAGTTTGTTTTCTTTGAAGCCAGATTCCCTGAGAGAGAACGAAAGGTAAGACTGACTCTCACCTGTGGCAACATTTATATGCTCAAGAGGGCGACTTCTCTATGAATTTTCGATGTTTCTCACAAAAAGCGGAGGTTTGAGCCAAAAAAAAACAACAACAAATTGCTCAAGACTGGGGGGTATAGGAGGTAGGAAATGGTCGGGACGTGACAGGTTAAAGGGACAACGGACTGCGCACTCCTTCCCCACTGACAGCTAGTTTGGTACTAAACAACCTGTATGCACTGACACTGGTATCGGGTCCCACAGTTACCAACTCATTACTTTTGATGAGAGCCAGGCAAGCTATGATGCATCAAAAACATGACGCAAATCGACGGAAAACTTTTTTTTGGTAAATATTTTTGCTCTTTATGACGCTTGTCATTGGTGTACTTTTGCAGAAAGACCCAAATGACGCCTATGGCGTCATCATGCGTGAAAGGGTTAATTCAACTCCTCCTCGCAGCACGCCTTACCACACAACATATCGGGGTGGTGAGTAAATTCCCCATCAGACCACTCCCACCTCGCCCCAAACCACAGCCCTCCTCAACCTGAACCGTCCCTGCACCCATTCCCACCATCCCCAGGGCCCATCCCACAAAGAAGCGGCCCCCCTCACAAAGAAAACGCAAACTTGATCACCATCAACCCGTGGGAGTTCTCCGCGTGTAGTAACCGGTGTCCCCTACATGATATTTGTGAACAACTAAAAGCATTGCGAAGGAAGGCCAACCCACAAGGACACTGCCGCATATCCGCTGTCGACGAGGACGGCACCAGCCCCCACCCTCCCCCCACAGACAAGCTCGACCCTGACCCAGAGGAAGGCAATGAACTATCCGAAGAGGCGTTCGAAATAGCACTGGATTTTTAGGCCCGCCCTCGCACCCCCTGCACAGTAGCGGTGGCCACCTCACAAAAGTACCGCCCCCCAGTCTGCAATAAAATGAGGCTGGATGGGGTCAAAGCAAGGCTACTGGTGGGCACGGGACCCGCCTGATCATGCTTGTATACACACTTTTACTCCCTCCATAAATTGGCCTTTGGCACCCTTCTCCCCACTTGAGCCTGCCTCATAGACACGGGGGAAGGCCCCTTGCCTATCCACAGGGAAACACAGGCCTTAAAAACCCACACTCACCAACAAGTATCAGCTCAACACCAATTCATAACACTCGACTCCTCGTGCCGTGCCTACGACGGTTACCTGGGCCTGGATCTCCTCCAAAAGCTCCACACAAGCATCGACTGTTATGGGAGGCGTCTCCACTTCCGACAATGTCCAGGCCCTCTCAACCTCTCTGCACATGCAAGACCCCTCCCCCCTCCCCAACCCCACCTCCAACCCCAACCCACACACCCCCCGCCCACCCTACCTTCCCCGCTACTGTTGCCTCCACCCTTACCATCCCTCCCCAGCACGAGGCTTGGCTCCCTCTCAACAAACCCTCCAGGGCTTTCACGCTGTTCTCCCCGAACCTGCAAGCAGGGTCCCTCTCCTCCTGCATGCTGTCAACCACCTTCCTCCCACCTCACCTCATAGCCGTGAAAGTAGCCAACCTAGCCACCAACCCACTTACTCTACCAAAGGGGTTAATCATCAGCATTTTTCATTGCATTTGCATAACTCTTACTTTGCTGATTATGAAAGTCTGTGAAATACGGCTTCAGAGCACCGCACTGTTCCAGCATCCTCTGGATGACAGTTGTGTAGGAGAGCCATCGGGCTCGTGATGGAGATAAAATTCTATGTTTTTCTACTCCAGCGAACTCTTGAAATTCACAAAACTGTGCCAGGCTTTTAGAAGAATGTTTAAGTGTATTATGCACATCATCAGCTAACTGTTCTACACAGTCTGGCAGCTGTTTAGATGCCTCAGAGGCTGAGTGGCATATACATTTCATTATGTATACACCTGGATAAGCACCCTTAAGTCTGCTGCTAACAGAATTTTTTGTGTCCATCATGGTGCTACAACCATCTAAGCCAAAACCAGTTATATTAGTAACTGGCACTGCAAAGTCACTGAATGATTTCATTATTGCTGAAAAAATTCTGTTGCCTGTGGCACCTTCGCTTGCAGTCTCTGGGCTATCATTGCTAAAGACTGGTACCAGGTCCCAAATCTTGTTAACAACAAGCTTTTCTTCTGTATATCTCACCATTATGCACAAGTTCTGTGATACTGAAATGTCCGTTGATTCATCAACTAGAATGCAAACCTTGCTTTCTTTCATTTTATCCGCCAGGTCCCGCTTATTGCACTTGGCCATAACATTTCCACATACATTCTGGCACTTCGTCCTTTTCATTAATTTTTCATGTCTTTAGCAGTAGCTGAGTCAGGAAAACAGTCTTTGATGACATCACATGAATGATCAGCTACTCTGAAGCTAAGATTGTGCTCAACCATCATCGCAGTTTGCTTAATTTCAGCTGCTATAACTGAGTCACTTTTGCTAGTGCCCTTGTGCACAGGCAAACATCTCTGTTATGTTTTTTGATGTAGAAGATGCACACATTTTTTCATGTTTTCCATTTTTCTCATGAAGCTTTATTGCTGTTAACTGTGCAGTAATTTCAACATCACATTTTATACACAGTGCTTTACATGGGTCCTTTTTGGATGGCCTTAACCACTTGAAGTCTTTTTCCCAAATTACTCTGTACTGCTCACGCCTTGCTGCTTTTTTCTTGGGCTCTACTAAGAATTCACTACTGTCCACTGCACTACATTTATCTGCCATTTTTCTTTTGCTGTTAAGTTTGCCAGGTATGAAAAATATGCAGCAGATGGCCAATCATGCTATGCCGAGAATCCTCAAAGGAGGTGAATCGCACATTGTCAGGCGAACGGCGCCTGGGGCTATTTGTTGTCTCGCCTGTCCTCGACATGTCCTGGACTTGGACGAGTCACTACTCGCGTACCGTATGAGAGTTGTCTCACACTTGTTCAGTGATGTTCGTTACAATGCAGAATTACTCTAAATAATTATAAGTAATTATTTTTATTATATAAGTTTAGTTTGTTTTGTTGGAAAAGGATGGTTTGCTAATGGGTATATTTTAACCCGCCCAGTCCTGACCGGTTTTTTACCCAGCCTGCCTCCAAATCCCGACCGATTTTCAGCTTTTTTGGAGGGTGCTCAAACCTTCGCTTTTGATGAGAAACATCGAAAATTCATAGAGAAATCGCCTTCCTGAGGTTAAAAGTGTTGATACAGGTGTCAATTAGCCTTACGTTTTCCTTCTTTTTCAGGGTACCTGGCTACCTCATCACTTCTGTTTGTTTCTACCTCTAGCTTCTTTGTTTCTTTATCCTCCACCTCAGGAATCACTTTCACCGTGAATTTCGTCATTGGAGAGACCGTGGGGCAACATACCTTTACTGGCCAGGTTACTGCTAATAGGTGAATTGCCCAGTGTGGGAGGAGGAGGGGAGGGGGGTTAGGTGGGACCAGGAGTATCCCCGGTTGACAGCAGGTAGAGGAAGGTCTCCTACATATGTCTACTAAAAATCATCTGCAAATGTTGAAAAATGTGCACACAATGGGCCTTGCAATTGAGTGACGTACGATGCACGTCAGTGTGTCTGTCCGCGGAAAAAAGTCGTACATAATTGCAGATTATTGTATTATCGTACACTTTATTTTTTCATCGTACAATATGCTAAATTATTGTATTTGTAAAATAATTATCGTACGTCTGGGAACGCTGGTTAGTATCCACCCATTACAGAAATAGGCAACTGGTATTTTATACAGATAGAAAGATAAATATGCAGTGCTTGACAAACTATACACAGTCTTATAATTACCCAGAGGTTGGCAATTGAGAGGACAGTAGTGACGGTGATGACCATGGGTGGATTGACACAGGCGGTAGTGTTGGCCAGGGAGTACTTCACCCACTTATCAAATAAACCCGACTCCACCAACACAGAGGCACTGTGGAGACAGTGGATATTCATAAGTCGCAGGAGAGAGAGAGAGAGAGAGAGAGAGAGAGAGAGAGAGAGACTCTGTGCATCTCAGTCAAGGAACTTGGTGTTACATTTACCAAGTAACATTGTGGTACTACAAAAGCTATCGGGTCTAACCAGATACTGAAGACCAGATGACTTTTCGCCTACTTACTTAAACAGTAATGACAAATATGGGAATAACACAGTTTATGCATCAAACATTTATATGATCATAATACGAGTAACTGCATTAATATTCAAACGGCAATGTTTATTCATGTTGCCTACTTGAATCCTAAATTGTCAAGTAACATGTGCATCTCAGAGAAAATGTGATGGCAGATTTACCAACACAGTGAAGGAGGCTAGATAGTGTGTGAAATGTTTGGTACACGTTCATAATGTATCAACGGCACAAGCGCTGTTTAATTTATGTGTACGTGGTTATATCCAGAATTATATAGTCCTCCATATATTAATTTTCCATCCTTTATTTATTTATTTTTTCACTTCCTCTGTTACTAAGGTGTGCTTAGCCACATATTCATTTACATATTTGTGCTGTAGAGAGGCAACTTCCTAGTGTTACACCTGTTTAACGGGAAAAAAAAGCCTCTCAGTCCCATTCCTGTCCCACGAGGGGTAGGAAATGGACTAGAGGAAAACCGCATCTCAGCAGAATAATTCAGTCCACTGGGTGTAATGATGAAAGTAAACAATTTAAGGGTTTAGCGCTTTCGTATGTTTTTCTGTTGAACCTTACCTCATGTGGCCATGTGGAGAGGATGTAGAATGAGAGACTGAGGAGGAGAGTGTATGTTTTTTTTTTTATGTGTCCGACTCTGGGCATAGGCTTCACAGCCTGCTATCAAGGCCCAGTCGTCCTCCTACAATCTACATGTCACCACTTCGGCGCTTAATACCCACCGTCCATATTGAATACATGCTAGGGCTGTCTCATACAGGACTGGTGTATTGGTATTAGCGGGGTCATTTTTACGACATGTCGGCGGGTCTTCTGGTAGATCAGTAAAGCCTGATTTAATGAAATTCAAATCCTTAAACTGTTCCCTGCACAAGCGAGGATTCGAACCTGGGTCCCACGGGACCGCAAGCCAACTCTCTACCGATCGAGCTACCGCCTCCCCTAAATGTGAATGAGGTGGAAGGGGAAAGGGGGATAGGGAGACCAAGAATGAAATGATGAGAGAGGGAGGTGTCAACTGGAAAGAGGGCAGCAAAATTCAGAGGGCAGGACATCTGGGAGACGATTTGTTTGTTGCCACCCCTCAGCGGATTAAGACGTCTGGTTATAGATAGATGGATTGGTAGATAGATAAATAGATAGACTTTACCTCATCTGGTGGTATCAAGGAGACATGACCCAGAGATAATTATTTTCTTGTCTGTAACTCAAGTATTCGTGTAGTATCAGATCAACTAGCATAAAACACACACACACACACACACACACACACACACACACACAGTTTCCATATACATTTTAATCAACCATATAACTTTGCCTTCTCAATGATGGTAAAATGAACACAAGAAAATTACACCGGATTCACGTCTAGATGAGCCAACAACAAAAACAACAACAAATAAGAAAAATAAGTCATATACCACTGCTGCTGCTATTGCTACTACTAACACCACCATCACCACCACCGTAACTACTACTGCTACTACTATTTCTGCTATTATTACTACTACTACTAACACCACCACCACCACCACCATCACCACTACTACTGCAACAACTACTACTTTACTACTACTACTGCTACTACTACTACTACTACTACCAAAAAGCAACAAATAATAAAAATAATAAAATACTGCTACTGCTACTGCTACTGCATTTATTACTAGTAACACCACCACCACCACCACCATTACTACTACTACTACTGCTACTACCACAACCACCACCACCACCACCATTACTACTACTACTACTACTGCTGCTACTACTACTGCTACTACCACAACCACCACCACCACCACACCACTTCACCACCATTACTACTACTACTACTACTGCTACTACTATTACTGCTACTACCACAACCACCACCACCACCACCACCACACCACTTCACCACCATTACTCCTACTACTACTGCTACTACTACTACTGTTATTACTACTACTGCTACTACTACTACTGCTACTACCACAACCACCACCACCACTACTACGACTACCACTATTACGGTACAACGACTTTTTTTCTAATTTCACCTCCATCCATTTGGGAATTATATCGTGAAGACCAAAACCAACTTTCATAACCATTTGGAATCGTAATGCTAAGATTAACACTGGCCCTTATCATACAATCCGTTGGCCCGAAACACGCCAACGAATGTGGTTATAAACCGTAGATTATTACTGTTACTTTATTATTTTCATTAACATTACAATGCTTATAAAGACATTATTCTATTAGAGTCGCTGGTTTATGCGGCTCCCGATCACAGTAGCTTCATAATGCATACCAGCCAGAGAGACAGGCCTGAGGGCTGATGATCTTGTGCCCCTGAGGCATAGGAGTGCACAGCTCACGAGGGAGAATGACAGTCGACATCTCATCCAGGTCATAACAGAGATCTGAAGTTGATGCTTCTTCTCAGAAAGAACCTGTGCCAGTCTCGAGGAGAATCTCACCGCCTCTGGACCCATCTCACCTGATGTTGTGAAAACAAGGGCAGTGAATCGACCGTGATCCACATGCTGGATCCTTTTTTGATTTTTTTTTCCTTATTCATTCCTTTTGTGTGCAGCCTCGAGAGACAGTTCGCGGTGATCATGCTGCTATATGATCAAATATCCTAAAGTCGAACAAGCTCTCTGCCCAAGTGTCCAGAAACCTCGAGCACTGACATCCACTCTTGCATCATTTGATGTGTTTGCTGTTCTGTTGAAGAGCACCCAGTCTAGAGGGAGCAGAGCTGGCTCTATGGTGACCTTATAGCATATTTGGAGTAGCAAATTGCAGTGAGGTCGCGTACTTCATCATGATGAATGCTGCTACTACTGCCACTGCTACTATTACTACTACCACCACCACCACTACCACAATTTTACTACTACTACTCCTACTGCTGCAACCATCAGTACTACTACTATTGGTACCACCATCAGTGCTACTACTACTACTACTACTACTGTTGCTACCACCACCACTGTTACTATTATTACCTCTACTAGGCTACTGCTACCAACTACTTCCATTAACCATAATTCTTTCAAGTCCTCCGCGTTTCCTACCTTCCGACTCTTAAATTGTCACGCTACTCACATAAATATTTCAGTTTAATAACGTAAGTCACTGAATTACCGTTAGTGACGCCTATTTGGCCACGCATATCTCGGTGTAATGAGTGTTTTTCATCTTGTTTTGATCATTCTCTTCAGCATACTTACCCGCTATCCACAGCAGGCGAGACAGGACTGTTTTTCTGCGCCAATATCGACAGTGGTTGTGGTAAGTAGGTGCTCCGGCCAACGTAGAAATCGCACTGACCTGCTCACAAAGAGTTCTGTGAGTATTATGACACTTTATAGAGGGATGCAGAAATACACACGGGACCGTATTCTCGTCGGTTAAAGAAGCTCCATAACATCTCCTCCTTATCAATATATTTTTCAATATGGGCAGTCAAAATCCTTTAAGTTATTTATGAAGAGCATGGTGATGTTATAAGTAATTATAGAACACAAACAAGGACAATAAGGTGTAAAAAGCAAAATAACTCGTTGAGGAAAAGGGGTTAAGGAGCTTTCTTAACCGACGAGAATACTGACCTAGGTGTTCCGGGAGAATGTTTTCCCTTCTCTGTCCCATTTTTGAACGATTTCTTACGCAGGAAAGTCTAGGTTAGGATGGGTTTGTTTCCTGAGTACCAAGTTATGTTAATTTGTTAGTTAAGTAAGTGTAGGTGAAGTTTTGTGTAAAAACAAAAAATGGGAAGCATAAGCATCATGTGAAAATCAAACTTAGCACATAGAGCAAAAATGGTACATGAAGCGGAAATCAGGGTCCCAGGAGGAAAGGACGTAACTTTGGAGAATTATAAGTGAGGGAATCTTTGACAAAAAATGCTTTATTAACATTTGTCCAAACTGATAACATGACCTTATGGCCGATTTTTTTGTAGAGTTAGTTTTGAAGCAATTTTTTCATAGATTTACACATTATGGTCATTTATAGGTTCAGATACAAGTGATTTTTTTTATCTGTTTAATATAATTAATTTTTTTATCGTTCACATACTTAGGTTTAAATTTTCATATATTTAAACTGAAGTTATGTTTTCACAGATTTGGACTTTTTTCATATATTGTGTGACTCCACACTGAGTGACAAGCCAAATGGTTTCCTGTACACCAGGAAACACTTACTACGCTGGGTGGTAGCCATATAACCAAATTATGGTGCCTGGTGATTTAGGGAGGTAATTAAGATGCTCCAATCGGACTGAGCCGGTGAAGGTTTATATCCAAGGGGTGGTTGGGGTTTATTGTTCACATAATGCCACTCAGGGATGAGTGAGGCTGGTCACTCTCATCTTAAATGTCAAGACCAATCTGCTTAGCCCCGGGCTCCTATGCTCCTCATGGGGCAACGTAGGATTGGTTGATGGATGGATGGATGTGATTTTTCGATTTATTCATATATTTAGGGAAGCTATTTTTTACATATTTAGATTCTTACGTCTTCATCCCACACTGCCACAGGCTCCAACAGCAGTAGTTCAGCGAATAATTCCTCCTAGAATCAACCTTTAAGGGTACACAAGATCAAATCAGGAATCGTAATAACACATGCTTCTGACTTTCGTTGTCTTTATTTTCCAAGTAATTAGACTGTCTGCTTCCCAACTCCAGAGCTACACTAACTTCAAAGGCCACAAGTAAAACTGACTGAACCTCCTCTAGTTTTCCCACCATCCTGTTCAGTTTGTGAGGTACGAGTACTTGGGGTTGTCAGTACCACAAAGGGTGAACAAGGTTTATTTGTTTCATTTCAAAGATCTACCCATAGGCACTGAGAAACTGCATGATAGCAGTTTTATTTCAAAGATCTACTCATAAGCATTGAGAGTGTGCATGATAGCTTACACTGGCTAGACAGCCGCAAATTTGTGTCGAAAATCTGTTTTCTGATGATTCGGAAAATAGGGTTGATGGTGGGGTGTGTGCACATGTGGGTTCTTTAAATTCATTAACCTCACTTTAAATTATCATTGTGTTGTTTATAATTCACGTTTTGTTGAGTGGAGTGTTGGTTATAGGAAGACACTGCAAAATTTTATCAAAATCCACCGAATAATAAATGAGCCTGACATCACCAAAGGTTGGTTGTTTCTAAATGCTTTCTCTTTGTCACAATAAATTCCATTCACAAAATGTCAAATAGTTTAACATCAAGGTTAGATAAGCTTGTCAAGTATCATTAGAATCCAAATGATAGCTGTCGTGAAAAACGGCGCCAAATTTGCCCCTACAATATACCGTCATATAGCGTCTCACATTCTCTTTAGCCTTAAATAAATATACTTCCATGAATGTGATATAATTCTACAAAATTGTGACATACTTACTCAGCTTACCTGTGCTTATGTCAGCATATGCTCATTTCATTCGTGTCTCATTTCTTTAATTATATTGTGTCTTATCAGGTGTATGAGTGAACGTTATTCTACACCCTGAAAATGGATCAGCATACAGAGAATGCATGTATAATCCATTCTGGCGACGGTGTTCCACACAGTGATCTCATATCACTGTTTCACCATCGTCCATTTCCCCAATTAGGTAAATTTCAAAGATTTGGGGCGACGTATAACCGACGTTTATTTACAGGAGAAACTGTACAGATGTACTCTCCGCACGCTGGCTCGCCCCCTACTGACTGTGCGAGCAGCGGGCATGGGAACGTAGCTTAGCTCAGCAGTTCAAGGAATTCGCTGATTTACACAAACTGTACTGGTTACGTACATATGTTTAGGTATTATGAAGTATGGTTATATGATTACAATAATATAGTATGGCTACAGTACTCCCCCATTTAACCCGTCCAGTCCCGACCGGTTTTTTACCCAGCCTACCCCCAGGTCCCAACCGATTCTCGACTTATTGTTTTTTGGCTGAAACCTTCGCTTTTGGTGGGAAACATCGAATTTTCATAGAGAAATCTCGATCCTGAGGTTAGACATGTTGATACAGGTGTCACTCAACCTTACATTTTCCTTCTTTTTCAGGGTACCTGGCTAAAGAAAACGAACTATGGAAGGGTTAACTAATTCAAGCCACTGTAAATTACGTATTTATTTCATTTCTTTTATATGAATTTATGTATAGTACAAGTCTATATTGGTTTTCACACAGTAATATAGGCGTTTATAAGCATTGTTCACTCACCCAAAACCCCAGTATATGGCACCTTCCTTTACGACATTACCACCTCATCACTTCTGTTTGTTTCTACCTCTAACTTCTTTGTTTCTTGTCCTCTACCTCAGGAATCACTTTCACCATGAATTTCGTCATTGCAGAGACAGTGGGGCAACATACCTTCACTTGCCAGGTTACAGCTAACAGGTTAATTGCCAAGTGTGGGGGGTGGGGGGGGAGGGGGGGTTAGATGGGGCCAGGCAGTATCCCTGCTTGAAAGCAGGTAGAGGGTCTCCCACTTATGCCTACCAAAAATCACCCGCGAATGTTGAAAAATGTGCACACAATGGGCCTTGCAATTGAGTGATGTACGATGCACGTCGTTGGGTCTCTCCGCGGAAAAAAGTAGCGACGTGCATCGTACGTCGGTGGGACTCGGCGGGTTAAGAGACCCTGACAGGAGAGGGAACGGTGCACAGAGCTAATTGTATAATTGTACAGCCACAGAGTTTTGGACCAAAGCCATACACACCTCCTCTTCCAACTATTCAGAAAAGCAAGAGGAGAAGCCTGACACACAAGGATCCCTTGAATGTCTACGTACAAGAGAAGCGAGTCTGTCTTTCTAACCTAAAAAGTGGTGACTATGATAGAACTAATGTGACTGCTGTGGCACACAAGAAGGATCTTGTATGGATGCTTACAAGACAGATCGAAGGAGACAACCAAAAAGTGATGGGAGGGACAGGCTTCAGTATTGTCGTAAGAAAAGTCCTGACAATGACAAAAGATAACATAGGATATCTCCCAACTATAAATGCTCCAGCAACCGATATGATAACCATACATGAAACATTAAAGCACTCAGTGCAGATCAGGGACACCCTAAACCTTTCAAAAATTGTATTTGTGTTTGATCAGGCAATCTATGCAAAGGCTGTAGAGATTGTGTGGAAGCATGCAGACAGATTCAAGAATGTAATCTTGCGGATAGGAGCATTCAATACTATATGTAATCTACTTTCCATTACTGGAAAACGGTTTCAAGATGCCGGGTTGAAAGACATTATAACAGAAGCTGGTATTGTTGCAGAAGGATCAGTTGCTGGTGTCATGGAAGGCCGCCAGTACATCAGAGCAGTGAGAAACCACAAACGTCTATATATATGATGCTTTATTCCGCATTGTCGTCAAGGAATTCGTCCCGTGGATGGAACAAAATCATTCACCACACAGTGAAGAAGGACTAGAAATTAATTATTCATGACCTTCATGAAAAGCTTTGCCCAGAGATGTATGAAGAAACGATGTCAAATGAAGAAATTGATGGGTT
>JAGKTI010002202.1:0-26021 GCA_018397915.1 Birgus latro | reverse complement strand
TGTACCAAGTCTTGCACAGCACCCAAATGTAGCTGTGTTGTCAATGGGCTGAAGTGTTCAGAACTCTGCAGACTGTTAACATGTGAGAACCAGCCAACTAATGAAGGTGTTGACAGAAAACATGATGATGATGATGCTTATGATGATGATTATGAAGATGAGGATGACTAGAAAAAAACTGTTGATCATCAACATTATCCAGACATTAGTCTTTCCAAACATGAGTATATTCCCCCCCAAAAAAAAACAATAATTTAAACACGATGTATGTCTTCATTTTCAATAGAATATGTTCGTATCATAAAGAAAATAGAAACTGTATATTTTGTTTTATATTCCATCACAAATATGCACAATTCATCAGACTGTGGTAAAAGTTTACAGATTTATTTGACGAAATTCTGTGCATTAGGGGCATGTCCTTTGATGGGCTTTGTAGAAGGTAAGCTACCGATTCTAAATTGCTATTGCAAAAATTTGATCACCAGATATCTATCAGAATATGCATATTAGAAATGGCCACCTTGAATGGTACCGATTGCCATAAATTGGGGTACATGGCTGACGGATTATTTATGACCTTCCTCACTACTCGATTGTTCTAGGTACTCCTAGCAACAACTGCTCCATGTAGGAGACAACCAGAATTAAATTACATAATTTAACAGTCATCGAGATACTTTAGAGAGAGAGAGAGAGAAAACTCATTACTTTACAACATACCTCCGTTCACAACAGCAGGCTACCTGGCAACTCTGGCAACTGAAAATGCGCGAACCATAGGGAATTTTCCATCATCTGGTTAGCAACCCTGCTTCTTAACATTACCCCTCCCTAGTCCTTTTGTCATCCCAACAAAAGTATACAATATTTATAAACATAATCTGAAATCCAAACCAAACATTTAATTATACACAAAATAGTCCTTCAACTTATCAGGTTTTCTTCTATGACATTTCTGACCCTACTCCTCCGCACAGTCCACTCTTCCTGGAATGGCTTGGTCCTCTTCCTGATTCACTTCTTTCTTGGGAAACTGTCACCGTCCTCTTCTGCTGCAGCCCTTTAGTCCTCCTCAACATCATCGGTTGTTGGTGTGCACAATTCCTTGGAGACGTTCTAGCTGTACTGGCCTGGCCCAAGACACAGCCACAGACGATTCACTTGTACCACCTTTGGCCGAGACTTCCTGTCTCCCTGAATCTGGTACGTTACACATGACAGGCAATCCATCACAGTGTAGGGCCCATCCCACGGGCACTGCAGAATCAGTGACTGTCCACTCTTCCCACGAGGACTGTTTAGCCAAACTTTGTCACGGTCCTTGAAGCTCACCTCACTTTCCGTGGGGGGGCATGGTGGCTCAGAGGTAGAGCATCAAGCTCGGGACCGGGGGGTCGCGAGTTCGAGCCGCGCCCAGGACCGCCGTGCCGGGAGGGGTAGCGCTCTCCTGTTACCTAGCGGGGCTATATGATCTCATTGTAAGGTCCAGCTCGGGGATTCTTTAATCCCTTTAATCACTTTCCGTGGCATCATACTAGCGCTTCATCACTTCACGTGAAAACTTCAGAGCTCCTTGAACTTGATGATGCACTTCAACCATTCATCCTGAAGAAGCTTTGCATAGCTGGAGGTGTCTGTAGGCAGCTTTTCGCCAGGTGGTTTTCCCACTAACAGATCAACTGCTAATTATAGCTCATGGCCCAGGATCAGTTTTACAGGGGTGGGCCCGGTAGACTCGTGGGATACAGACCGACATGCCATCAGCAACGCAAGTAATTTCTGGTTCCATTCCATCTGTCCCTCCATATAGTACTTAGCCAGTTTTTGTCCCAGGGTTCAGCTGAATTTCTCCCATTCCACATGATTGTGGCCTTAATCGAGTCCTGGTCTTCATGTTCCCCAGTAACTTGCAGCACTCAAGGAACACAGCAGACTCGAACTTTCTACACTGATCTGAATGTAGTTCTTGTGACATCCCAAAACAACAGAAGAATATGTCAACCAACACCTGAGCAACAGTGCGGCCTCCTGATTGGGAATGGCATAGGCTTCTGGCCACTTTTTGAAGTAGTCTGTGGCAACACATATATACCGGTTTCCTCTTTCAGTGAGTGGCAGAGGCCCAGCAATGTCCAATGCGACTCTTTCCGTTGGTGCACCCACTTGGTATAGTGAAGAGGAACGAAACCACGTTTCTTGGGTCCCTTCTTGGATCAACATACATCAAAGACCCACACCACATTTCAACATCCTGACATGCCAGTCCAGTAGTACCTCTATTGCAGCTGACTTAGAGTTTTCTTCACTCCCAGGTGCCCGCTACTGATCTGGTTATAAGACCCTTCTAAGACCTCAGACCTCATTTTCTTATGTACCACCAGTTGCCAATACTTGCTGAGGCCATCATGTGTCTCCCACTGTCACTCCAGTAGTCTGTTGTTCAAACGAAGAAGGTCTAGTCACAGGGCTGAACCCAGAAACCTCTTTGGGTGGCACTGTACTCTGTTGCAGTCACTCTAGCACTGGCTGTAAATCTGTATCCTCCATCTGAATCCTCTTCATGTCTTCTCCAGCTGACACTGGCTCTGTCACTGCAGTACAGCTGCATTTCTTGCAAAGATCTTCATTCCTACTACACTGCTTGCAGACTGGGTCACAATGCCAATGACTCAGGCTGTTAGCTTTGCTATGTACCCGCCCAGGATTGTGCTGCAATTCATAGTTGCACTGGTCCAGTTTCCCGACCCAATGTGCCAGATGTCCTACTGCAGCCTTCTTATCCTCCTTTTTATTCTCTGGACATTCAAAACTGAAGTGTCCTATCTCACCTCATGCCCCACACCTTTTTGTTACAGTTGCAGTTTTCTTTGCGCTGTTCTGTAACTGTTCTTGATCCTTCTTCGATTTGTAATAATCCCCCTTCCAATGTCCTGACTTTTCATAGAACCAGCAACCTCCTCTGATCTTCTGTTCCCTCCTTCACTTGTAGCAGTCCTCTTTCCTATGTTCTGGCTTCTTGCAATACTAGCAACTTCCACAAAAAAATTTTATTTCACGTACCTGCCCCTCTCTTGGCTTGCGTCCTGCACTACTTCCTGCCTGCAAAATGGATGTACTGGACCTGATGTAGGACTCAGATTCCAGAGCCCTGGCTTATGCCTCTTGCATGCTTCTTGGTTGGGCTTCCTTCACTTGCACATTCACCTCTGTGCAGTCCAGAGCATCGATGAACTCGTCCATCAGAAGAATAGCCACTAGGTTAGGTGCTGCTCCATCCAGGGTATACCTTGTGTGCCATACCCTCCAGGTCGTGAGCAAGCTGCTGAAGGGATTTGCCTCGAGCCTTTACACGGGTCCAAAATCTTGTTCTGTATAACTTAGTCTGGTGCATGGTCCTGTATCTGTGTTCCAGCACTTTTAATTGGTACTGATGTCTGTTCCTCTCCTCCACTGATATTTGGCCAAGAATCTCCATTGTGGCACCCATGAGGCTTGTACGAAGCTGCACTGCCCTCTAGCGATCATCTCAACCATTCAGATCAGGAAGTAACTCAAACTGCACACAGTAAGCTTCCCAAGATACTTCACCATCACATTTCTGAGGTTTCTTTTTAATTGGACCCCCATTCTAGCCATGCATTTCACTGGTTTGGAGCCTAAAAACTGGGGCCCCATAATTAAGTCCAGGACTCAAAAAATCATACTTTTTGATTATTCAACCCTGTAATGCTACCTTTAGATGCTTGGGATTCGTCAAGATTCACCATACACAGTCCATTTTTTTATTTGCTTCCTGTACACTTTTCTGAGGCTCAGCATTGCAAGATTTCTCTATGGCTTCTTTTCTTTCGCAGATTAACTTCAATTGGTCGTCTAAAAGCCGTTAGCACTCTGTTATTGCTTACCTCTCGCTTTTGCTGCTGTAACTTAGTACACTGTATACTTCCCCGCTGCAGGGCTTGAAGTGCGGTCGGCGGTCCACCTACTTTGGAGGCATGCCTAACTTTGAATGGTTCGGCATTTGTCGGCCTCATGGACCAAGCACCCCCTACATCACTGGTGGATGAGGCCTGCCGGTGATGTTAGTCCCTGCCTATTTGCCATCTAGGACGGGACTGTTGCCTCCCCATGTGTTTGCCGTGCGTGGCGTCCCGTAATGCCGGGAGACGGGAGTCCTGGGGGTTTAGCGACGCCGTACGGTGCACCCTGCAGCTAACAATACACCTATTTGGTCCCTTATTCTGGCCAGACGGGCGGCCTGGTTTGGCCTGACCAGGTCAATCGGCTGATCATGCGTTGGCTAGGGTCAAGTGGGCACTGGGGGGCCTGGTAACTCCTATCATCCTGGAGTCACCCTTGTCTGGGTCCCCCAGTGGTTACCTATGTATACTCCTCTTCTACCCCTGGGGTTATCAGTGGTTCTATCCCTGACATATGGCCTACCCCTGTTGGGCTCCATGTTGGGTGGTGGAATGGGGGAATGAAGTTTTTCTGGGGTGCACATATATAGATTTATAAAAACAAAAGTCTTGATGATGACACAGCATCTGTCCTTGGCCATTCATTGGATTCTACCTCACTTATTGCAACTCTCAAGCCTTTCCGGGCCCGTGCCGACTATCCTCCTCTGCCCTAGCGATCAAATGGGACTGGTCGCATCAGGTTGGTGGACCTCCAGGGCAAGGCCTAGAAGAGTCTGAGCTTGTGTTATATTTCAAATATGTAGTATGGAAAGCTTCTGAGGGGAAGTCAGTGCTGGATATTGATATTTTTGATTTGCACCGAGCCATAGTGTGTACATGTGGAAGGGAACCTAAAATCTCCACACAGGGGGATGGAAGCATCCTTGTTGAGGTGTCCTCCCCAGAAGAGAGCTCCCACCTAATGGTTCTGACGTCCGTCTCAGGTACTGATATTTCCTGTGTCCCACATGCCACTTTTAACAGTTGTAAGGGAGTCATTTTCTCCCGTCACCAACTTCGATATTCAGAGGCGTGGTTGCTGGAGGAACTGCAATCGTCTGGTGTTATCAAAGATGAGTGTCTGCAGAAGAAAACAGATGGTGTCCTGACCTTTACTCTGACCTTGTTCCCGACATTCAACAGGTTACCTTTGCCTACATCGGTGAAACTCGTGTAGCTATCAATTCCAGTCAAGCCGTACGTGCCAACCCCAAAGCTGTGTGTCCACTGTCAGGGTTATGGCCATGTTAGCCAATTTTGCCACCGTGCACATGCTGGCCTTCCTGCTGTATGTGTCCTGTGGTGGACCAAGTCATACCAATGACTGTCCAGGCCCCCTTAAATGCTAACACTGTGGGGGTCCTTATACTGTAAATTCTAAAAGCTACCCACGCTATTGCCTAGAATTGGAGATTTTGACTATTCGAACAAATGAGAGGGTTTCATTTCCTGAAGCTAAGAGGAAAGCCCAGACTCGCTTTTTCCAGCCCAGAGTTACATATGCTGCAGTCCTTGCTGGAGTGTCAGTGCGCCGCCCTATATCTCAGAGGCAGCCTCGACATATTCCAGCACCTGCTTCTTCAACTCGTGATATGCATAATGCTGTCCCCATAGTTAGTACTGTTGGAGAGAATGATGTTTGCCTGACCGCTACTCCGACTATTTCCGACCCCAGTTCGGTGACTGATGACTTGCGGACTTCTGTGGTGGTGGCAGATGTCCATGTTGAACAGACTTCTCCCGTCATGGTCAGTATGCCCTAGGCTTCATCTGTGCCCGGCAAACGTCATCGTTGTTCATCACAGTCCTCTGAAAATGAAGACCGGCCACCCAAGGTCTCTGTTGTTAACCGTTCTGTCGACACCTCTCCTGTTCCCTCTGTCCAGGAGGCTGAGGGATCTAACCAAATGACATCTAAAGCTGATGGTCCAGCTCTGATCCAGTCCCCACCTGGGGATGTTGTTCGACAGCTCGCTGGTGATTCAGTTCTGAATCATTGGATGGTCTCCTCAAATAATTCGAGTCCTGTGGGCTCTACTTCCACTTCTGGGGTTTCTGGTGAGGGCACTGGCCGTCCTGCACCTCCAAAGGTGGCCCCAAGCCACCTTCCAAACAAACTGGTATGCCCACTCCAAGAAGGTGTGGTGTAAAACTCACTTCCTCATCCTCATGTTTGCCTTCGGATGCTAGACAGAGGGTGAAGGTTTCTGGTGCTGTACAAGCTCCTCCAAAGGGCTCTCATAAGCATCAATCCTAACCCTCTGGAGAGACAAGGTTGTCTCACCCCTTATCATGATTCCTTCTTCATTATGAGTACTATGGCATTCTCAGCCAGTATAATACAATGGAATTGTCGAGGGCTGCGTGGTAATTGGGAGGAGATGCAGACTCTCCTGACTTATTCCCCTTTGTGCGTGTCTCCAGGAAACTCTTGTAGGGTTTGCCACTCCCCATGCTCCAGATGGGTATGATGCTTTTTACTCAGCGCCAACCTAGGGTCCTGTTAGGGGTAGTGCTGTTTTGGTGAGGGCTGACAACCCTTATCGGCCAGTCCACCTCCAGTCTGACCTCCAGTGTGTTGTTGTGTGGTTGTATGCCCACCGCCGATATACAGTTTGTTCATTTATTTACCACCCAACACAGCAGTAGGAAGGGTGGAACTTGAGAACCTTCTTGGCCAGTTACACGCCATTTCTTCCCTTGGGGGACTTTAATGGTTGCCATCCTTTGTGGGGTGACTCTTATTAACCAACGTGGGAGTTTGTTGGCATCCTTATTGGAGGATGAGGATCTTGCCCTGTTCAATACTGGGGCGTTTATTCATTTCCACCCCCAAATGGGCTCATATACTGCAACTGACCTCTCTATCTGTTCTCCGGACTCTCCTGGACTTTACCTGGGAGGGTATGGAGGATCTCCATGGAAGTGATCACTTTCCTATCCTCCTTACTGCAGTAGTATCTAATCCCGCTTCCCGTCTACCGAGGTGGAGATGGATAAGGCTGAATGGTCCCTTCTGTCTTCCCTGATTTCAGTCAATGCCACAGTTGATGACTTTCTTCATATTGATGAGGCTATTTCATTCTTTACCTCTGTTCTGCATTCTGCTGCCCTTCATGCTGTTCCTATAACCTCTGGCACGTATCACTATTGCCTTGTCCCTTGGTGGAATGAGGATTGCATTGTTTCTGTACGTGCCAAGAAGTTAGCTTTCTCCCGTTATTGTAGATGCAGGATAGTGCATTATCTTGTTGAGTTCAAAAGGGCACGGGCTAAGGCTCGTAGGGTACTGAAACACGCTAGGCGGGGCTCTTGGATGGCTTATGTGTCATCTGTAAACTCAATAACACCAGTGTCTCAGGAGTGGAAGAGGGTGCAAAAGATTCCCGGAAAATTCACTCAAAGCAGGGCCCCTGTGTTGATGACTATTGGTGAGCCTGTTGGTGACCGTGCAGCTGTGGCCGATATTTTCGCATTTGCCTTTGTGGTGGTCAGACATAGAGATACTAACTCACCAATTTTTGCCAGACAACAGGAGATAGAGGAGGCAAGGATGCTGGATTTCCATCCAGGGAATGTGGAGTCCTACAACCTCCCTTTCTCTTATCATGAACTCCAATCTGCCCTTTCCCTTTGTCATGATACCTCACCAGGGCCGGATGATATTCCAAACGCAATGCTTCAGCACCTGAATGAAGATGCACTGTTTTTTCTCCTCAGCCTTTATGATAGAATTTGGAAGGAATCTTCTCTTCCCTCCTCTTGGCATGAGGCTATTGTCCTGCCATGCCAGAAGCCGAGGAAAGCAGGTTACAGTCCCCAGGAGTATTGGCCAATTGCCTTAATATCTTGCCTGTGTAAATTATTTGAGAAAATGGTCAACATGCGGCTAATGTATATCCTAGAAAGGAATGAATGTCTTTCCCCATGTCAGTCTGGCTTTTCGAAAATATCGCTCAACAGCAGATGCACTGGTCCATCTTGAGGCTGCAGCTTTTGATTATTTTGCTAGGCAGCAGCATCTGGTGTGCATTTTCTTTGACCTAGAAAAGGCATATGATACTACATGGCAGTTTGGTTTACGTGGCAGGCTGCCCCTATATATAGGGTTGGTGTCACCCCAGACACACAGAACCAACACACACAACAGACAACACAACACACAAGAACACACAACACACATACACAGAACAACACGCAACACACACAGCCCCCTCTCACGGTCACATCACACAACACTGACGGGCCCGCTAAATGTATAAGGCCCGTGCATCCGCTATGCGGATGCGAATCTACAACGAACGAACGAACCTGTCTCCCCCGTACCCTCATGAGGAAGGGATGCCTCAAGGAATTGTAATCAGGGTGACCCTTTTCGCTCTAACTTTGGACGGTATGTCCTCAATTCCAGAAGGGTTGTTAGCCTCACTGTATGTTGATGATTTGGCTCTATGGTATGCTGTTTCCAGAATGTCCGTGGCTGAACGTCGCTTGCAGCTCGCTCTGGACAGGGTCTCTCAGTGGGCCAACATGCACAGCTTCCGTTTCTCCCCAACGAAGATCGTGGCCTTCCATTTCTGCCGTTTGAGAGGTGTACACCTAGACCCAGACCTCCAGTTATATGGCCACAGGGTACAATGTGTGGACGAGACAAGGTTTCTGGGTCTTGTGTTTGTCAGGAGACTGACGTGGGTACCACATATCCGTTCCTTATGACTATTGTGCCTCCATGCCCTGTCTCTCCTAAGGATTTATCTTGGGGCGCTAACAGAACCATCCTACTCCGTCTTTTCCGTGCCTTAGTAAGGAGCAAACTGGACTATGGGTGTGTGTTATACTCTTCTACTACTGAGGCAAGGCTGCAGCCACTAAATTCAGTCCATCGTGCTGGAATTCGTCTGTCAACTGGGGCTTTCTGGTCTTCCCCGATTAAAAGTCTGTTGGTTGAAGCGAACAAACTACCATTGGATCACCATCAGCAGTCCTTAACTCGCCGAGTCCCACTAACGTACGATGCACGTCGCTACTTTTTTCCACGGACAAACCCAACAACGTGCATCGTATGTCACTCACTTGCGAGGCCCATTGCGTGCACATTTTTCCACATTCGCGGGTGATTTTTGCTAGGCATAGGTGGGAGACTTTCCTCTACTTGCTGTCAAGCAGGGATACTGCCTGGCCCCTCCTAACCCCCTCTTCCCCCCTTCCCCCCCACACTGGGCAATTCACCTGTTAGCAGTAATCTGGCCAGTAAAGGTATGTTGCCCCACGGCCTCTCCAATGACGAAATTCACGGTGAAAGTGATTCCTGAGGTGCAGAACAAAGAAACAAAGAAGCTAGAGGTAGAAACAAACAGGAGTGATGAGGTGGTAATGTCATAAAGGAAGGTGCCATATACTGGGGTTTTGGATGAGTGAACAATGCTTATAAACGCCTATATTATTGTGTGAAAACCAATATAGACTTGTACTACACATAAATTCGTACCAAATAAATAAGTACATAATTTAAAGTGGCTTGAATTAGTTAACTCTTCCATAGTTCATTTTCTTTAGCCAGATACCCTGAAAAAGAAGGAAAACGTAAGGTTGAGTGACACCTGTATAGACATTTCTAACCCCAGGATCACGATTTTTCTATGAATTTTCGGGATCTGAGGGTAGGCTTGCTAAAAAAAAAAGCAGTAGGGACTGGACAGGTTAATGTGCAGTGTTGGCACTGCCTTCACCGTCTTCTGGCACCACTGAGTTGTAAGGCTGTCTCTGAGGTTGCTCTTCACCCTTTTATGACACCCACTCTCGCTTTGCACACCCATTTGGGTACAGAGCAAGGGGTGCCATGGGCGAGTTGGGTGTCCAGTCCTCCCCTGTTTGCCCTGTGCGTGTCCCCTGAGTGGCCCCCTGGCTTCTCCCAGTGATACAACCATGTGATTACTTCCTTGAGAGGAAGGCCTCTCTTTCCTCCCAGGTAGCTTTGTCTTATTTTCTAGAACATGCCTCTGCTCACAGTGACTCAATCCCTGCATATACTGATGGCTCTAAATCCCTTGTGGAGACAGGCTTTGATGTCATTTTGTGCTTTTAGCCGTTGTGGGAGTCTCCCTCCTTCTGTATCTGTTTTTACTGCTGAACTTACTGCCATATTAGTTGCTGTTGAACTGATTTTTAGTTTTCCTCCAGCTTCTTTTACCATTTTCAGTGACTCAGCCAGTGCCCTACAAGCTTTGTCTCGTGGCCTCCAATCACATCCCCTAGTCCTAGTTGTCTTGGAGTGGCTTTTCTTATTATATAGACGAGATTACTCTGTACGACTGTGTTGGGTCCCTGCACATGTAGGGGTCGTGGGCAATGAGCGTGCTGACTCTCTGGCTAGGGTTGCTGCCTTTTACCCTTCCTCTCCTCATTACCGTGTCGCATCCGAGGCTTTTTGTGCAACCACTGTGGAGGTGGGATGCAGCAGGAGCAAACAAATCCGCAGCATTTGTCGGAACCTGGTCGATGGGGGATATATGGGACTGTAATGACAGTGGGAAACAGCTTTGGCCCATCTCCAGATTGGCCACACTAGGCTGTCTCGTGTGTTTTTAATGGAGAGGGAACCTCCTCCCTATTGTGATGACTGGTTCTTTTGATTGTGCTGCATCCCCTTGTCGAATGCCTCAGACTTGGGGACCTTCGTCGGCGGTACCTTTCCATGTGCCGAGCTGTAACCGGACCATACCTTCTCCCCTCGGTGGCTTTTGCTATGGGGGGAGGCACCTTCTCCTTTGTGTTGCGTTCTGGCCTTCTCCAGAAGCTGTAGAGCTTTACCATATATTAGCTTGTGTTTTAATGAGACTATTCTAGTTTTATCCTCCATCTTTCCACCATGTTTTTAGTTTTGTTTGTTTGTTTTATGCTGTTGGTTTGTTTTATGCATCGTTTTTCTCTTGGCTTTTTATAGTGTTCCTTTTAACCCGAGGAGTCCCACCCACGTACGGGTATGTTGCAACGTTTTGTCTCGGCTAAACCCATCAACGTACCCGTACGTTACTCAATTGCAAGGTCAGTCATTTGAACATTTTTCTAGATTTCACGGGTGATTTTTGGTAGGCATATGTGGGAGACCTTCCTCTATCTGCTGTCAAGTGGGGATACTGCCTGGCCTCTCCTGACCCCCCTCCCCCCACACTCAGCAATTCACCTGTTAGCTGTGACCTGACCAGTAAAGACATGTCGTGCCACAGTCTCTCCAATGACGAAATTCGTGGTAAAAGTGATTCCTGAGGTGGAGGACAAAGAAATAAAGAAGCTAGAGCAAGAAATAAACAGAAGTGATGAGGTGGTAATGTTATAAAGGAAGGTGCCATATGTGGATGTGTTTGGTGACTGTTAAGAATAATATAGTATTCTGTCCCTTTTTTTCTTAGTCACTGCCTAGTCATCACTAGTTTTCTGTTACCAAATATCCATTTCTATTATAGGTATTATCCTAATATTTGAGATTATTCATTTTTTGTCTTTTGCTTGAGATTTTTGAGTAATTTAAGTATTGGTATAAATTTATTTGATTGTGTTGAGTCATTTGCAAGTGAGTTTAAAGTTGTAATAATACCAGTACTTATTTTCCAATGACTGATTTATGTACTTGTTTGAATGACATGAAAAAATGCGGGATTTTGACAAGATGGCTGCCTTTGAATCAACCTCCTCTGTAGTGTTCCCGGTTTAGCTTAAGTTTCGCCACTGTTCATCCGACAGTGTCTGAACAATGCGTATACTGCCTATATAATTGTGTGAAAACCAATATAGTCTTGTACTACACACAAATTCGTAGCAAATAAATAAATATATAAATAAATATGTAATTTAAAGTGGCTTGAATTAGTTAACCCTCCCCTAGTTCGTTTTCTTTGAAGCCAGATACCCTGAGAGAGAATGAAAGGTAAGGATGACTGACACCTGTAGCATCATTTATAAGCTCAAAAGGGCGATTTCTCTATGAATTTTCGATGTTTCTCACCAAAAGCGGAGGTTTGAGCAACAACAACAACAAAAATCCGAAATTTCATGGGACTGGGGTGTATCGGAGGTAGGAAATCAGTCGGGACGTGGTGGGTTAAACTGTTGGTTTGTTTTAAGCATCGACTTTCTCTTTGCTTTTTATTGTTTTTTTATGTATCTTGACTTTCTTTTAATGTTTGTCTTCGGCAGCATATGACCTCTGCTGTTGTGCTGCCATGTCACATTTTTGTGTATTATTATTCATTCTGTATACTTTCTGCTTCAACTGTTGCTGTTTTTCCTTCACTTCTCCCATGAAATTATCATACTGTCCCAGCATCCTCAGGTATAACTCCTCCTGATGCTCCTGTAATGCCTCTTGGAGCCTTTCATATCATTATTTCTGTTTTTCACGTTGTGCCTGTAGTTTTTTCAGAGTTTTTTCTTGAGCTCTTTCTTTTCTTCACTTTGTGCCTGCAGCTGTTCACTTTGTGCTTGTAGTTGTTCACAGAGTTCTTTCTTTCCTTCAGTTTGTATTTGTGATAACTTCATGACTGCTGCCAGAGATGCCTCCTCCTGCTTACCATGGCTTGTTGTCTGTACACCTTCCTGCTCCATGTCGAAGATTTGACTCTCTGCAGCACATTTCTATCCCAACTCCTGACAGCACTTGTTATGTTCTCGTCCCACACTGCCACAGGCTCCAACAGCGGTAGTTCATTGTAGGAAGGACATTGCCCAGTGAATCGCTTTTTGTATGGTTAGCCTTTCAATGTACACAAGATAAATTCAGGTGTCGAAATAACACAGGCTTCTGACATTCATTGCCTGTAGTATCTCCTGCTTTTTCAAGGTGCAGCGGTAATGTTTTTGCCCGCGTCTGTGTGTGTGTGTGTGTGTGTGTGTGTGTGTGTGTGTCCCCATTAAAGCTTGAGCTATGAACATGAAAACATGAGGGTATCAAGATATAGCCAAAATCTCGGCCAAGTTCGAAAATGGGCAGTCGGAGTCAAGGTCAAGGTCACTAAAATGGCTGCCAGAGGTTAACTAGCTTTTTTTTTTTTTTTCCACCGTTAGCACCATTAGGTCTCATGAATGGTTTGAGCTATCAACATGAGACCTTCAGGGAAGCGGGATATGGCCAAAATCTTGGAGAAGTTCGAAAATGGGCACTCGGGGTCAATATTAGGGTCACTAAAATGGCTGCCAAATGTCAGCTTTTTATATCGCCTGCCTTGAGCAACATTATATATCATCAACAGATTGATCTATCAAGCATGAAACCCTCAGGGTATCAAGATATGGCCAAAACCTTGGACAAGTTCGAAAAAGGGTACTTGGGGTCAAGGTCACCAAAATGGCTGCCAAAGGTCAACTGTTTTTTATCGCCCACATTTAGCACCATTATATCTCATGAACAGCTCGAGCTATAGGAATGAAACCTTCAGGGTAACAAGATATGGCCAAAATCCTGGGCTTAGTGGACAGCATATTCTGGCGGGCGATTAGCATTCGGTTCCCGAATGCTTTTCTTTCATTTTCCAAGTAATTACACTCTCTGCTTCACAACTCCAGTGCTACACTAACTTCACAAGACCACAAGTAAAACTGACAGAAGTTCCTTTACTCTCTCGAGACCTCATCCTTTTATAACCTTCTTCGCCACTCATTTGTTCTACTTTAGGTGCTCCAAGCGACAGCAGTTCCACGTCAGAGATATTCAAAATATTTCAGGGCTTTCTTATATTACATAGCACTCTTGTCACGAATTTGCAAGATTGTGAATTTATGCAAATTCGTGAAATTATATTATTATTTTTATTCGGACGGTTAAACAATGGTGAAACCCATAGAATGTCGCTCAGTCGGGTTAACTGCTCGCTTTTGCACTCAGATTTGAAACAAGTTTTCATAGCTTTCGTCATTGCTTCATAAGCCACTGTCTTTACTTATAGACAGTGCGTTTCACTGGGTGATATTTTGTGTAATTGCCGTTCCCATGCCTTGCCTCTATAGCCG
The DNA here is from genome assembly GCA_018397915.1 of Birgus latro. Taxonomy (NCBI): domain Eukaryota; kingdom Metazoa; phylum Arthropoda; class Malacostraca; order Decapoda; family Coenobitidae; genus Birgus; species Birgus latro. The sequence goes on along the minus strand of JAGKTI010002202.1, from coordinate 12,054 downwards.
TTAAGCCATGCCCATTTCTCGCGTCCCTGTGCCCAGCATGGGAATGTCAGTCAGTCAGTCAGTCTTGGACCACCACGGGCGGCAGAGGTGTTGTGAGCAATGCTGAGCATGACCCCCATTATAGTGGCTACAAGTCCCCAGCAGTTCCATGATTCATGTATCTCCCAACAGATTTGTTAATCGGCAGTAGTGGACGTTAACAACTAATTGCAATGCCTCGAGAAGCAACCGACAGCGCCTAGCCACTTTGCAGTTACAGCCCCATTTCCTCCACTGATCAGTATTTTCGTTTTTTGGTTTTCTAGGCTTACGATTATTTATCTATTTGTTTGAGTGCGTGAGTGAGTGTATTTCCCTTGCTTTGATATTTTGAATTTGCTTGAGATTCTTGTAACGTATATTTATTTATTTATTTATTGTAATTAATAAATGTACAGTTCTTTTCTTTGAGCTTGGGTAAATGTAAGAATCTTATTTGATTTCTCCACATTTTGCCTACTTAGTTTGCTATTCCAAGTTTGCACAGATTTCTTATATTAATCTCGACTGGTATTTAAGCCAGTTCTTTCATGTTAATTCATTAATCCGTTGTGCCAGCTAGGAGTTAGCACCAGCAAGAACCTATCCATGATTATTAGTATTAGTTATTGATTGTCAGGGGTAAGTACACTTTCTCAGAGGCCAACAGTACTAATAATTCAGCATTCGAGTTATTAGTCTCTGCTGTGTACTGTTGAGAAAGTTCCTGAAATTCTCGTCTTTAGAGATTCGGCGAAGTAAGCCAGCATAAAAGTAAAATTACTACTTGATTTCACAAGTCGACTCCTTTGTGTCAAATGACTATTTATTTGCATTCCGTACATATATCCACTTTCGCCCGTGACATCTCTTGATAGTCCCATTGAACCTCTCTCACAACCCGTTACACATGGAGTGGTAGGGCGTAGTTCTCAAACCTCGGATAGACAACAACCTGAATGCTTCATTCATCATCGCAGAGGTGAATGCGAACCCCGGTCACTTAAGACCTCCTTGGGGATACCTACGCGGCAGAACACCTCAATCGTTGTCTCTGCAACAGTGATGGCCTCTGTATTCTTAAGGGCCATGGCTTCCGACCACCGTGTGCTGAAATCAACGATAGGATATACTTTGATCCATCACTAGCCCTAGGAGTGATTGACCCAACAATGTCAACTGCTACTCTCTCAGACGATTCAGAGATTATAGGCACTGGTTTCAATGACACAGGATAGACACGCCCGTGGCCAGTGGTATGCTGACACACATCGCAGGAACACACAAGCCTAGTAATTGTCTGTCCCATTTCTGGCCAGAAAAAGCCTGCATGGATGAAGTCAGAAGTTTTCTTTTGGTCCATGTGACCTCCCATCAATGAACAATTACCCAGTTCAAACACTGCTCAGTGATACTTCCCAGGAACAACAAACTGTAGTCGAACCTCCCCCTGGGGTGTTTGTGACTCACGCCACAGCCGTCCTCGCCTACGAAGGAACCTGGCTTGACCTCCCCTTTTGCTTCTTCTGAACAGCAGCAAGTGTTGGGTCAGACTGTTGTTCCAGGACAACATCCTGACTGCAAATCAGATCTTGCAACGATGCAATTGTCACCGGGGTGACACAGTTTGGAGCCTTGGCCATGGTTCGTGTTACTGCAGCCGGAGTCTGAGTAGTGACAACTATGGCGCAACTATTTTTGACGACTGGTATGTTACCTGTAATAAGATCAAACAAGGGTTCTGGCATGACAACCGTAACTGTCAAGCCAGTGTTAAAAGGAGATGCCACCTGGATATGTGCCTCAGGGAACAATCTCACTGATCCATCAATAATTCTAACTTTGATCTGCCTACCTGTGTACTCCTCAGGCAGAACTGACTGAGCAACCGGAGGAACCATTGTCTCTCAGAACATTTACAGGAACACATCCCATAAACCCTGGCTCAATAAGGAAGGCACTGCTGCCTGTGGGAGGGCCTGTGGAGGAAGCGACCAGTCATTGATAAGGCTGCATAGAGCACAACTCTGTAAATGTGACGACTTGAGGACTAGATGCCTGAGGGGTTATACTTACCATCAGGGGAGTTGGAGCGTTGACCACCTGTGGAGGAGAGCTCACTGTCTGAAGGGGACTAGATTCTTGTGAAGGAGGACCTATGCTGCTAGGGATGACACCATCGTGCGCTTGTCAGGGAATGAAGGCTGCATTTGCCTCCTGCCTACGAAACACTAAAGCTGATTGTCCTGACTGAGGATTACTTAGTTTGTCTTTGTTCTGCTGCTTCTTGGGATACTGCTGGTGGTTGGTGTACTGCTTGTACCTATTCTAATCGGGTTTCTGTGTATTCTGCCCCTGGTCCTTCCTCTGCGGTTTGTTTAGACCATGGTCATTATTCTGAGAATGGCCTTGATCCTGGGATTTGGTCTGTGATTGTTTCCCAGACTTGGCAGTATCTTTTCTGTTCCAAGACTGTTGCTTACGAGTTTGGTACCTGTATGCAGTGAAGAATGCAAAACCTTTTCCACCATTTGGCTGGCATCCTTTACCTGACAAATCTTAAGCTGAGCCATAAGCTCAGCAGGCCATGACTTTTCCAGCTATGTATGCAGCACAAGGTCAATTATCCCCTCTCGCGTGCGAGGGGTCTCATCTTTCTCCATCCACTCGTTTAAGTAGGTAGTGAGACGTTCAAGGAACTGAACAGCTATCTCCTTTTCCTGGACATGCACCCTCATGAACTGACTCCTGGTGTCATCAACCGTGAGACCGTACTCTTTGATGAGTGCGGCCTTCATCATCTCATATGGGAGATTGTCTCCGTGAATTCTGTGGAGAATATCGAGGGCAGGCCCCTCAAACAAGCTAAGAAACTGAAGCCTCTTAGCTGCCACATCCAGCTGGTACAGCTGCACTATATCCTTGAAACGAGCTATGAATGGCTCGATTCTTGTACGAAGGGAGCTTGAGGCGTGACGTTGCCAGAACAGGTGCTACGAGAGCACTTATGGAGCTTGGGTTGGCTGCACCAGATGTGCCTGAAGCCAAGGAGTCTCGCTTAAGCTTAACACCTCAAGCCCATGTTTCTCACGTGTCTCACGTTCAGCACGCTCGTGTTCACGTTCTCTCTCACGTTCTTTGCGCTCGTGCTCACGTTCTATCTCACGTTCTTTGCGTTCGTGCTCACGTTCTCTCTCACGTTCCTTGCGTTGTTCTCGCTCGTGTTCACGTTGAATTTTCCGCTCTTCAAGGGCGTCATTCTCACGTTGCTGTTCATAATTGTACCGTGAGAGTACATAGTCTTTAATTTCCTCAGGATTGGTCAGCTCCATATCTTTGGCTTCGTGTATATATAAACTGGTTGCCATGATACTAACTCAGACAGACTGAGTGAACTAAAGACTGACGTACTGGCTGCTGTTCAGCAGTCGAATGCCAATACTCGAAAATAAAGAATATTGGCACAGTCTGGTGGTGACTAGTTTAGTTAAACTAGTTTAGTTAATAATAACTAATACCTATCTAAGAGTGAATGAGTTTCTTATTCCGTTACTAACTTTAATGCTAGGAGTTAATATCCTGGAATAAGGTCACCAGATGGGGGAAAGTGGATATATGTATGGAATGCAAATAAATAGTAAGTTGACACAAAGGAATCGTCTTGTGAAATCAAGTAGTAATTTTACTTTTATGCTGGCTTACTTCGCCGAATCTCTAAAGACGAGAATTTCATGAACTTTCTCAACAGTACACAGGGGAGACTAATCACTCGAATGCTGAATTATTAGTACTGTTGGTCTCTGAGGAAGTGTACTTACCCTTGACAATCAATAACTAATACTACTAATAATGGATAGGTTCTTGTTGGTGCTAACTCCTAGCTGGCACAACGATTTATTAATTAATTTGAAAGAACTGGTTTAAATACCAGTCGTGATTAATTAAGAAATTTGTGCAAACTTGGAGTAGCAAACTAAGTAGGCAAAATGTGGAGAAATCAGACAAGATTCTTACATTTACTCGAGCTCAAAGAAAAAACTGTAAATTTATTAATTACAACAAAATACTGTAAATTGACGTTATAAGAATCTCAAGCAAATTCAAAATATCAAAGCACAGGAAATACAGTCACTCAAGCACTCAAGCAAATAGCTAAATAATCTTAAGCCTAGACGAACGAAAATACTGATCAGTTGAGGAAATGGGGCCATAACTGCGAAGTGGCTGGGCGCTTTTGGTTGCTTCTCGAGGCGCTTCAAGTCACTGTTGACGTCCGCCACTGCCGATCGCCAACTCGGTAGAGAGATACAGAAATCGTAGAACTGCTGGAGACTTGTAGCCACTACGATGGGGGTCTTGCTCAATACTGCTCAAGACACCTCTGCTGCCCGTGGCGGTCCAAGACTGAATGACTAACATCCCCAAGCCGGGCACAGGGCCGCGAGAAATGGGCGTGGTTTAACTTAACGGCTAGAGAGCCAAGGTGTGGGAACGACAGTTACACAAAAATATTGCTCAGTGAAACGCACTGTCTATACATAAAGACAGTTTCTTATGAAGCAATGACGAATGTTGTGAAATCTCATTTCAAATTTGAGTGCAAAAGCAAGCAGTTAACTGTCTGAGCGAAATGCTATGGGTTTCAACATTGTTCAATCGTTCCCATAATACAATATCACGAATTTGTATAAATACACAATCTCGCGAATTCGTCACAACTCTAAATACTTCACCATACAAACTGAAATTAAATTACATAATTTAACAATCATTCAAATTCTACATCATAGAGAAAAAGAATTAATGCATAACTTTATAAAATAGCTCCGCTTGCAAGAGCAGGTTACCTGGCAGCTCTGCATGGCAACTCAAAATGCATGAACCATAGGGAACTTTCCTCTGTCACCTACCTAGCAGTCCTTGTTCTTAAAAACAGATTTAGATTAGAGTGGATTTTTGTAGTGGAAGTTTTTAATAGAGATCGCATTTTAGCCCTTCACTCCAACAGGATCACGGAAAATTAAATATATTGTTTTGGAGTTAGCAAAAACAAACAGAGAGAGAGAGAGAGAGAGAGAGAGAGAGAGAGAGAGAGAGAGAGAGAGAGAGAGAGAGAGAGAGAGAGAGCATAAGTTAGGAACTAAAATGCTTTCAAATGTTCACAGTAGTAGTTTATTTTCTTCTTGCACCGTCATACTGATCGAACTTTGACCCTGCCCTGCGACCTTGACTTCTGACTGATTGTTCTCAAAACTGAATCCTTTCGTTCTTACCTGACCCTTAACCTGCCCCTTCCCAGCAGATTCTTAACCAATGACCTCCCCCAATCCCAGCAGATTTTCAATTTCTGTTTTTTTTTTTTTTTTTGCTAGAACCTCCACTTTTAATGAGAAACATCGAAAATTCATGGAGAAATCGCTCACCTGATCTTTAAAATGCCGCTACAGGTAACAATACCTTCACGTGGCTGTTTTCTATGGGGCACAGCTCCAGAGAAAACTTGATTTATGGGAGGGTAAGTATTCCAAACCACTTATAATAAGTTTTTATTTATTTTTTTGGTACGAATTTATGTGTAGTACAAGAGTATATTGTTTTTCACACAGTATTATAGGTGATATAAGCGTTGTTTCACTCACCAAATACATCAACACACCGCACCTTTTTTGACGACATTACCTGTTCATCATTTCTAACTGTGTCTTCCTCTAACGCTATGTAAACTTCGTCCTCCTCAATGTCATCGACTGGGGAGTCACTCTGGGCTTGAATTTCGTACTGTGGCGCGACATGTCTTTACTGGCCAGGTCACTGGTAACAGGTGAGTGGCCGAGACAATGGCGTGCGGGGGGCGGGAGGTCACGCATGGTAAGGCATTGTCCCCACCTGGCATCGAGTAGAGGAAGATGTTCTGTGTATACGTACCAAAAACCATGCGTGAAAGTTGAAAAATGTGCAAATGATGGACCTTGCAATTGTGGCGCATTTATGTAAGTCAATGGGAGTCACGGTGACAAAACGTTCGGACGAATATGTACGTCAACGGGAGTCGGCGGGTTAATACTTGCACTATGTTTAGTTTAAATCAGATCGAAATGTTTTAGCTGGCCTTTATTTGTAACCTTGGCACTCGCCCTTTACCTGCGACCGAGACATTTGACAGATTATTGTTCTATTGATTTTTTTTCCCTCCTTACCTGCAAGCATTCCGCAAACATTCGATAAAAGGCTGATTATGTTGACTTTGCTCTGTGGCCTTGGCCTCTGACTGATTGTTATCAAAAATAAACTATTCCATTCTTGAATTACCACAACCCCTCTTCTAAGTTCCGTCTGGAATGAATAAAAACTGGCTAAGGCGATTTTGCCAACGTTTAGCATAGCCCTGTGACCTTGACATTTGATCTAATTTACTGAAAATATAAAAGAAACTTAAACGTAGCTCTCCTCAAGGGCTGTCCCTCAATGCTTTCACAAAGTTTGGTTTAAACTGTATAAAAACTGTTTGATATGTATTGTTTACACACACACACACACACACACACACACACACACACACACACACACATGCCTTTAAAGTCATGACACCCTCTCTCACTCCGTGAACATGGGTGCAGTGAGTCCAAACCTGTCAGAGAGAAATCAGCAGCCATGAAATTCCAGAAGTTGATATCGACATCAAAGACGACATGAGTACCAGACCTCGCCAACCTGTTCATGTCTGTCACTAAGTTGCTGTACGTGGAGACGGTCACTCGCTCTGTGTCAAACAGGTCACCAAGCTCACGGTACACCCCAGACTCCACAGTCTGAAGAGAAATAAACCTCAGAGCAGAATAGAAATTAGAATGTTTAGTAATGAAACCAATCGTATCACTGTTGTCTATAATTCCAGTATATCATATAAGATGTTGCACTTCATTGCACGTGAACTTTTTGTGTAATTAATGATTATCTGATGCACTATTTTGCTTGGCAGAGAACTGTTTACACTGACAGAGCTAAAGTAACTCAACAGGCGTAGTCAGTTGACCACTTGCGAGTTTTGGGACTACAAGGTAGTTGAAAATGTCGACACTAATAAATCTGGTAGTTTTAGCACAAATCGCGTTTGAAATAGGAAAATATCATGTAAAAATAACGTTGACAGTGCCGAGGTCCTCTCGTGTTCCAGCTCCGCTGTCCACCAAGTGTTCACTTGATCCTATCTATATCTCTACTTCCCACAGTCATTTTATCATCGCCACATTGAAAACGTCTGTGGTATCATGCAGGTCACTCAGTCGGCAAACACATTTGTTAATACGTTCATTGTGCTGTGTGTATTTCCCTCCAAGTGTTTGTCTCTGAAATATCTATCTCTATCTACCTACCTATAGCCAGACCCCCTAATTTCTCAAAGGGTGGCAGCAGACAAAACGCCTCCAAGTCGCTCTGTCACCCACCATTTGCCCACCCACCCTCCAGCTCACTCCCCCCTCCCTCATATATTTCTCAACTCCATCCCTCCACCTCATTCTCGGCCTTCCCCTCCCTCTCCCTCCCTCCACCCCACCTGCATACACCCTCTTAGTCAGAGTTTCATTCTCCATTCTCTCCACATGTCCAAACCACCTCAGTGTATTTCTCCTAATCTTCTCAACCACATCCACATCCACCCCACAACGTTCTCACTTCTTCATTCGTCAACCTGTCCCTCCATGTCACTCCACATGTTCCTCTCAAGTAACTCATTTCCACTGCTCTCACTCTTGACTTGTTACCCTTTAGCAAGGTCCATGCCTCGCTTCCATACGTCAAGGTAGGGATCACGATACTCTCATGATTGACTTCTTGACTTCCATACTCACCTCCCTATTGCTCATCATCGTTTTCAGTGAACCAACAACCTTCCCTCCCTGCTGTACCCTTTCAAGTATTTCAGCCCAAAAACTTCCATCCTTAATCATCACACTACCCAAGTACTTGAATGCACTCTCATTCTCCATATCCTCACCATCCAGCCTCACTGTGCATTCTGTGACTTCATTCCTCTCAAACACCATAATTTACTCTTGTTCACATTGACTTTCAAATTCCTCTTCTTATACACTGTCCCAAATTCATTCACCAACCTTGCAACTCCCCTTCATCTTCACTCAATACTGTATCATCAGCAAACAACAACACCGGAATCTTCCACATCTCGCACTCATTCATTAGAGCCACCCCCACATCCACTGCCCTACCTTGCACCTCCTTTACAACCCCATCCATGTATATATTAAACAGCCATGGAGACATCACACAACCCTGTTTCAGTGCCACTTTCAGATCAAAGAACTCGCTTAGCTCACCATCCACTCGCATAGTAGCCCTAGCTCCTTCATACATGCTCTTCACAGCACACCAACAACTTCCCCTCCACTCCATATATTCTTAATACCTTCCACATTCCTTGCCTATGTATTCTGTCATAAGCTTTCCCCAAGTCCATGAAGGCAGCATCGACTTTCTTTCCCTTCTCTAGATACTTCTCCATTAAACATCTTAGAACAAATATCTGATCTACACACCCTTTTCCTTTCCTAAATCCCCCTTGTTCTTCTCCAACTAACTCTTCTGTTATATGCCTAACCCTATCAATAAGTATTCTGCCATATATCTTTCAAGTTACACTAAGAAGGCAAATACCCCTATGGTTACCAAATACTTCTCTCTCCACTTTTCCTTTATATAAAGGAACAATTATACCTGATTTCCAGTCCTCTGGAACCCTTCTCTCTTCCCAAGCCAATCTACACAACTTCCATATCCATTCCACGACAATCTCACCCCAATACTTCAGCATTTCACCAAACACTTCATCAATTCCTGGGCCCTTTTCCATCTTGACCTTCTTGAATGCTTCCACTACTTCCACCCTACTGATCTCTTCCTCCCTCCTCCTCTCACCTCTTCTTCTCTCAGCCATTCCCCAACCACTTATACTCGCTCTGCTTTCACTCCCTACATTCAACAAATCCTCAAAGTGCTCCTTCCATCTCCTCAGTTTCTCACTCTTCTCCACCAGCAATCTATTGTTCCCATCTTTCACTCCCCTACTGAAATATGCTGCATAAAATTCATCAGAACAACGAGCCTGCTAGATTTTACTTACTTATCCCATCCCGTGATTAGTTAATGAAAATAGCTGCCGTGCTGGACTATGCTTATGACACAAAATGACCTATGCAATTTTGGGTTAATAGTAACATGATTAAGCGAGCACCTAAAGAGATGTTTATTTTTCTTAGTTTAATTCTGCTCTTTTTCCTGTACTTACCGGACTATAAATCTTTTATCTTAACGTGGGTCAAATGTTCTTCCTCTTGCAGCCTCTTTTATATGGCTCAGTGACAGATTAAGACATAACAACGAGTATGGTTCTGCGAGCTTTCCTTGACACTGTTTCATGACTAGCATCATATCTTAATGTTAATCTATTGTTCCAACTTAACAAGTAAGGTAGGAAAAGTGGAATTTTAGGCCAAGTTTAAGTAAAAAGAGTATAGGTGTCATTGCTGTTGCTCTTGCAGTCCCATGTTCATCCGATGTGGGTTCTTCAAACGAGCTTGCTATCGCCTCCGTCATTGTTTATATTTGTTTTCGCAAGATGGTTAAGGAAAAAAGTGTGCAGAATGTTCTGCAGTCTCGAATTAATCCTACAACAAACCAAATCATAGTTACTAAAGGATCAGTTGCCGTAGGTTGTAACTGTTTCGTCAGGAAGCACATGGAAAGGAAGTGTCTTGCCATATGTCTAATTCTTCCTAGAAAAAGAAATCAAAGTTACGACATCAAATCGGCCGTGAATATGCACGAGTATTTAACCCCTGGACGTAAACTGAATATGGATTATAATAAACCTTCCACTTTACCCGTTTTACTCTAACTTGGCCTAAAACTGAAATCTCTCCATCTTCAATACTGACTTCTAATAATAGATTAACACTTGAATATGATGCTAGCCACAAAAAAAAAAAGTGCTATGGAATGGATTTAAAGGTGAAATATTTTTGTATTCTGCCACTGAGCTACGTGGAATAAGCTGTGAAAGGACGGAATTCTTGACCAGGATAAGGAACAGGACTACAGACTCCATACAAAAGAACTGGGATTTCGCAAGGCCTTCCTTCGTAGAGGGTTCAAACATCATGGAACCGCAAGAAAAACTGGAAGATCACAAATGGCATTTTGTGCAGTTAAGTCAGCAGATGCTTATTTTGCCTATTGACAGGGAGGGAGGGAGACAGGGAGGGCATTGGATATGGAAACCAAGTCCTAATATACAAATATAATAAGTAGCACTGAAATACTATTTTACCATTCTATAAATTATACATTATAGAGGTCCAGTGAACAGGTCTGCAATAGTAACCATTCTGATTTTTTATTTTTTTATTTATCATTATTATTATTATTTTTTTACTGTGAGTGCATATATTTATTTTCGCCGTGTCGGTATAGAGGTGGTCTACTGTCCCATTGAAAGCGGGTTCGAAATCCGGCTGGGACAGGGAATGGTTTAAACAAAGGATTTAAGTTTCACTAAGCAGACTTTACTGATCTACCATAAGAGTCGACAAGTAAAAAAAAAGAAAAAAAAGAACGCTTTACCAATACGCCAGTCCAGTAAGAGACAGCCCGACTATGTATTTAGTTAGTATCGATGGTGGATGCTTAGCGCCGAAGTGGTGATGTGGAAGTATATGATACGTGGGAGGACTGCTGGGCCCCATAAAACGGGCTGTTAAGCCTGTGCCCAGTCTCGTGCACATACAAAAAGTATATACATACATACTTACATACATATATACTTATTTTGTGATGGGATCGAGTAGTGGGAGAAGTGGTAAGGTATATGAGAGAAGGGTGTTTAAGTGGCAGAGGACAGAGTGACGTAGAGGCGATTCAGATGTTACCATCCCTCACCGGGATTTCAGTGTGCTGACATCGATGGACAGACTGATAGAATTCCTGGTCAGTATTTGCTCTACGTTCTCCACTGTTTTTGTGGTTTTCTCTTTTTCACCAGCTTGTTTTTATCCTGTGAATGGTTTATTTAATGTTGAAGGTTGCTGAAAACGTGTTTTTTTTTTTTGGTCAGATATTAAGTTAGCCTCATCTAACCAAACCAGTGGGATTATAGCGTATTGATATGGCACTACTTCCCCTTGCACAACAAATGTCGCCCATCCCTACCAAAAACACTCTGTCCCCTTTATCTATGCAGTGACTGATGAGGTCTGTTTAATATCTAAAAAAGCGCTTCCGACAACCTGCGGCATCAGATCGTCCCACACAGGCTAAAAACAGGGTGATAATGACGAGGAAACCCGCTGAAGGGGACGAGCCCTAAAAGTAAATATTACCTGAATTAATTTTTTTCTAATTTGGCCTAAAACTGTCATCTCAATCTCCAGTGCCTAGTTGCAACAATAAATTAAAGCTGCATTATGATGCAGGTCACGAAAAGTGCAAGAGACAGAATGTACTAGACTTGCTTCTCTCTGCTACTAAACTGTGTGATATAGGCTGAAGAAAGGAGGACTAGCTTAACAAAGATAAGGTAAAATGAGTATTGCAGTGTCAATATCTATAGTTTAACTGGTGACTGTAAATAAAATGGTATCGTCCGTACTTTAAAATGTGGCATTTGTGGGACGTATGCAATGAGAAGTATTTTGATATTAGGATCGTTAATGACATCTCTGAGGGTCTGGTAGGGATGACTGATGTGTCTGACAGCCAGGCGGGACATGAGGTTACCAAGGTAGCTTTGTGTTAACACCACCATCATCAGCATCCACACCCCTTGTACAACACGTTCCCACCACCACAACCCAGACGGCTCAGACACATCTGTTTAAAACAAAAGCGAGTAATTTAATGACGTCTAAAGGTAGCCTATTAAAAAAAAAAAAAAGGCAAGCTTCAACTGGGACATTCATGGTACCTTCTTGGAGGAGGATGCGAATACAGTTGAATATGTTGGTCTCTTGTCTGGGTGGATGG
>JAGKTI010002201.1:58242-68735 GCA_018397915.1 Birgus latro | reverse complement strand
CATACACACACACACACACACACACACACACACACACACACACACACACGGTCAGGTCGCCGAGAGAAACGGAGCTGCTTCTGGATCGAGGGGAAATAATCACTTAATCATTAGCGAAAAGGAGACCAACCTATTGTGATTATGTGGTTGAGAGCGTGAGTGTGGTCCCGTCAGGTATTAGTTAAAACAAACGCAGGTTTCGGCCATAAAATACAAGATATAGTGAAAAAAAAGTTTCCATATGGTTGAATCATGGCGGAGAGAGACGGAAGTTTGTTTACAACTGGTGAGGGGGAATTTGAGGGCTTCTCCGAAGATGATGTAAATAACGGAAGTGATAAGCTGAACCAAACAAAAATAGCAGGAGTAGATAAAACTGCAGAGAGGAATGTCCAGGAGTTATAAAAAGGTATGGGAAGTAATTAGAGAGTTGCAGGAATGGATCTTAGAGCAAGAGAGAGAGAGATAAAAGTCCTACAGAATAAACTGGAAAAAGTTTGCACACATTGTGATGAACAAGAAAAAAAGTCACAGAATTGAAGGTAAGTAATGAATCTGCATCAAATGAAATAAAACAGCTCAAGAGGGAGAATAAAAGGTTGGAAGAAGAAAAAGACAGAATGAAAAGTAAACTAGATGAGTACGAATCAAAATCGAGGATGCAAGATGAGCATATTAAGGAAATCAAGGAGCAACATAAGGGGTGGACGAAAATACAGGAGGAAGGAAATGTAAATTTGAAGATCATAGAACAACAAAGCAAGGAAAAAGTGAAGAAGGAAGTGGTTAGGGTACTAAGAAGGAGAGAATCTTTGGACAGGGATGTAGCAGACAAGAAAAAATGTGTGATAATCTCAGGAATAAAAGAAAAACGTGTGACAGTAAGATCCGAAAGAGAGAGAGAACTGAACAAGGCTAAAGAAATAATATCAGTGGTTATGGAGAGTAACAATGAAGCCCAAGAAGAGATTGAAGAAGTGTTTAGGTTAGGAAAGTACGAGGAAGGTCTGGCAAGGCCATTGAAAGTAAAGTCTAAGTCCCAGGTAATGGTGAATGAAATCACAAATAGAATGTGGAAATTGTCAGATAAAGAGGGGTTTAAAAATGTTTGGATAAGGAGAGATGCAAACGAAGAAGAAAGAGCTAAATTAAAGGAGTTAGTAAAGGAAGCAAAGATAAAAAACGAACAGTGAATGGAGGAAAAGAAGACAGTGTTCTGTTGGAGAGTTATGGATCAGAAATTGAGAAAGTGGTACCGACGGAGGGAAGGAGAGAAGAGAGTATGAAAAACGATGAAAAAAGTTTGAAAGTGGCGTACACAAACATTGATGGACTAATATCGGCAAGGTTAGAAATAAATGATTTTTTGAGGGTACACGAACCTGATGTTATGTGCTTTGTAGAGACTAATTGAAAGAAGATATTGATATTCATGTGGGAGATGGGAAATACAAATTATGGAGAAGAGACAGAAAAGAAAAAACAAGAGGAGGAGTGATGATAGCAGTGAAGGACAACATAAATGTAGACACTGTGGAAATGGCAGAGGGCAGGGCCGAAGCGATAAATATGAAATTAGAAACTGGGGAGAATGGTAAGAGAGATATGGCAGTTATATGTTCCCTCTAAGACGAGAGCATGGAATGACGATGAATACCAGGAGATGTTGTCAGACATGGTTATTTATCTACAGAAGTGATTGAGAAAAGCAACAATATAATCCTAGTGGGTGACTTTAATTGTAAAGAGGTGAACTGGGAGGAATGGGACTCAGGAGGCAGCAAAGATTCATGGGGCACTAAATTGTTAAATATAGCAATGAATAATGTAATGATGCAGTGGGTCAAAGAAGAGACACGATTCCGAGGTGGTGACACACCAGCAAGATTAGATTTGCTGCTATCGAGAGAACCTGATGTAATTGAATCTTTGAAATATCTATGTCCTATAGGAAAAAGTGATCATGTGGTCATTGAGCTTCAGATGATAATAGGGAACGTGGTGGCAAGAGATGAGCTTTATAGGCAAGGAAGATACAACTTTGGGAAAGCAAACTTTGCAGAATTGAGAAAATTTTTCGAAAATGCGGATTGGAGAAAATTCAGAGAAACAAGAGAGATACAGAGGAAGTGGGATATCTTTTTAGACCTCTATAATTTGGGATTGGAAAAATATGTGCCAAGAGTAAGGGGGAAAGAAAACAGGAAAAAGGAGTGGTTTAATAGAAGGTGTATGACAGCAAAAAAAGAGGGACATTGCATGGAACAAATGGAGAATGAGAGGTAATAACAGAACAAAGGAAGAATGTAAAAGAACTAGAAATGAATATACAAGAATATGCAGAGAGGAAGAAAGGAACTTTGAAAAAGGTATAATTGACAAATGTAAGGACGAACCCAAATTGTTTTATAGATTTGTTAATGGCAAATTGAAGCAAAAGGAAGGAATCACCAAACTGAAAGTAGAAGGAAAGGTCTACAAGGATGCGGTAATGCAAGCTAAAATAATGAACAAATGTTTCCAATTGGTTTTCACTGAGGAAAGGGAGTCTGTGGAAGGGGAGGGAGTGATTAGAAATGTAGTGATATAAGATATGAAAGTGGAAGTGCGGGAAGTGTATAAATTACTGGGAGCTCAAGATGTAAGGAAAGCCCTAGGACCAGATGGGATCTCTAATTGGGTGCTGAAGGAATGCAGAGAACAACTGGCAGATAAGATTCACAGTTTAATTGTGTGTTCCCTGGAAGAGGGGAAAGTGCCTCGGGAATGGAAGAGGGCAAATGTGGTACCAGTCTATAAGGGAGGAAACAAGGAAGAACCCCTGAATTATAGACCAGTGTCCCTAACCAGCATGGTTGCAAAATTGTGTGAGAGAATCCTGAAAGATAGATGGATAAAATATTTGGAAGAGATGAATATTTTGACTGAAAGTCAGTTTGGATTCAGAAGTGGAAGGTCATGTGTTTCCAACTTATTGAGCTTTTACTCAAGGGCAATTGACGTACTACAGGAGAGAGACGGTTGGGTGGATTGTGTGTATTTAGATCTGGAGAAGGCCTTCAACCAGGTACCCCACAAGAGACTAATATGGAAATTAGAGCATATCGGAGGACTGAAGGGAAGCCTCCTGGAATGGATGAGAGACTTTTTGAGTGACAGACAAATGAGGACAGTAATAAAGGACAGGACATCTGGATGGAGGGAAGTAACAAGTGGTATCCCACAGGGCTCAATGTTGGGACCAGTAATGTTCCTGATTTATGTAAATGATATGGTAGATGGAGTGAACAGTGACACAAGTCTGTTTGTTGATGATGCAAAGATCCTGAGAAAGGTAGAGGTTGAAGTGGACTGTAAAATGCTACAGGAGGATCTGGATAGGATACATGATTGGAGCCGGATGTGGGAAATGAAATTCAACGCAAAAAAATGCAAAATATTGGAAATGGGTAAAAGTACCAAGAGGTCATCATTTGATGGGTAATGAACCAATTAGGATAGTTTGTCACCTGAAAAGCACATAAATAAGATAGTTGGAGAGACATATAAACTCTCGACCAATATAAGAGGGATTTCATTACATGGATGAGGAGATGATGAAGAAATTGATAGTGGCCATGATCTGCCCCAGGTTAGAATATGCAGCAGTAGTGTGGTTCCAACACAAAAAGAAAGATATAACCAAGATTGAGAGAATACAAAGAACATCAACCAAGATGGTCCCCAGTCTGGCAGATTTGTCGTGCAGAGAGAGGCTGGAAAGGCTGGATTTGCCTTCCTTAGAGGAAAGGAGAGAGAGGGCTGACATGATTGCAGTGTTCAGGACCATGATAGGAGTAGATAAAATTGACAGAGAAAATCTGTTTGTGTGGGATGAGAGGGTAACAAGGGGACACAGAATGAAACTAAAGAAGCCAAGCTGCTTGAAGGACATTAAGAAATATAGCTTTCCTTATAGATGCATAGACCTGTGGAATAGCCTGGACAAAAAGATCATCCATTATAAAAACTTAAACGAGTTTAAGGCAAAATTTGACTTATTGAGAAACAGAGACGGAACCCCATGAGCGTAGCTCATTTCCTGTATGTCACAATTAGGTAAATACACACACACACACACAAAGAAGAAGAAGAAGTCCAGTGCAGCAGTGGAATTCTGATTTGCTCAAGAGTAAAGTACAGTGCACCCCCACACAATGCAAACTCACATGGTGCGAATCACCTACAGTGCGAGGTCAATCTAGAAAATGCTTATTGTTATCAGATGCGAAATCTGCGAATGGAACTTCCCAACATGCAAATCAACTGTATGATTCCAAAGCAAAAATGGACTTCCCGCCATTACTCTGAGTGTCAGGCTGGACAATGCGAGTCAGTCACACAAAGGCAGGTGGCTGGCAACGAGCCAGATTCAAAATGGTGGGCGGCTGGCCAGTTATCTGCATGCCATCTACCGACTTTCCTGGGTAAACAACACTTCTCCATTTGCCGTGAGAACACATGTTGTATCCTGCATCCTGTGGTCTGTTTTAGCATCATAGCAGTACCCACCTGTTCGTCGTGGTCTCAGCAGTCGACTTTGAAGGCTTTATGGCACATCCAGGAGACCTCAGCAGTGACAGTGACAACGGGGCGTCCCACCGTGCAGGGCAAGAGTAGACGCCCCGAGCCTCGGATAACCCCCCCCCCTTCTTAACAAGCCCAGAAGTCACTTAAATAAAGGTACATGGTGTTCTGTTTGTTACTTTATTTGTTGTTCCAACTAGAAGTCCTGTTAGACAAAGTATTAGCAAGGTAGAGTAGGCTGGAAGGGGACCTGAAGACCAAGCCCAGGGTGGTTTGTCCTCCATATACCATTTTTCCCATAAGTCTTTGGTTCACACAATGTGAAATCATAGAATGCAAGGGTTTCTGCCGCCTATAAACTCGCATTGTGTGAGGGTGCACTGTATGCATTCTTGTATGACACTATTATACTCTGTAAAACAGTTAATAATGCAGGAGAGATTATTTGTTTTTAATAGTAGTAGTAGTAGTAGTTGGTCCCTAGGCAGTCTGGCCGAACAGCCCCGAGTCCCTAAGGAAGGCTACGGCCGAGACTGGGCTTTCCCACAGAGCTCTCAAGGAGTGTATGTTGTGTTGTTAGCATAGGTGATTGTGTGCAGTGCAGTCTTCCACAATGTGCTTAATAGTATGGGGTGCTGTGTTACATCCTGGACAGGCGTCAGCAACGGAGTCATCCAGCCTCTTCTGATAACTTAAGAGGGCTGGATGATGCCCACATCTCAGCCTGGCCAGGTGGACCCTATCCTCACAAGGGAGATAGGATTCAGAAGGATGGATATCAGGAGGCCGTGCATGCAGCTGTTTGTTGTCTTTAAGTGACTGAATGGAGCGGCAAGTTATTTGAGTACGGATATGCTTCTGGAAGCTGTCAGAGCCCTTAATGCAGATTCTCAAGAGAATTTTGGATTCAGGATATCACCAGTACTCCCCCCCCCCCAGTAACTTAGATGGAGTCAGACTCACCCAGGGGCATCCAAAGAATAGCTGTGTATTTAAACCTTGATGCCCTTGGATGTTCAAAGAATGGGAAAGTGTTGAGAGATACCTTTTGGTTTGAAAGGTTAATAACAGCTGTGGCTCAGTGGGTTGGAGCGCTCCGCTCTGGCCGTAGGGTCGGAGGATCGAATCCACCCAAGGGTCATTGGTAGACATCAGGAAGGGCATCCGGTAATAAAATGGTACACACTCCAATCCAAAAAGGCCGACGCATGCAAGCATGTTGCAGCTTTAAAAAACGAAACGAATACTGTCAATACATATTCAGTAAATATTTTCTGGATGTAGTAGATCATACTCCTGTGCAACACAACACGCGCAATGATTATTGTTCGTTTTTTACTTTCTTTGGGAGAAAAGGACGTTTGTGCTTCATATTTTATGAATGATGGGATTTTAAAAAATAAGTGTAAGCAAGAGATTAATGGCTAGGGAGGAGCAGTAATAAGATGATGACTAAATTGAAGCACTGACGTTCTTTGAACAGTCAATGCCTCTTGACCGCCACTGTCACTGTCATTATAATAATATTACACACTGTTAAAGAATACAAACCAAAACAAAACCCAAACGTCATTATGTTGTTCAGTTCCCGCAACAAAAATGAAGAAGGGAGAGAAAACAGACATTTGAAATGACAAGGGAGAGAAGTTGGGCAGGGTCAATACAATAAAACCGTGGGGAGAGGTTCGGAGTGTTGCAGGCTAGAAACAAGGGGTACTGGTAGAGGGGGAGGAGGTAGGGGGGAGGAGGTAGGGGGAAGGAGTGATGGAAACAGTGGAAGGAGTAGGGAAGGAGATGTCGAGGAGGTGAAGAGTGAGTGTATTTGGAGTACTGTATTAACTATGATTATGTAAGTGTTGTGTAAATGGTGACGCGTAATGTCTCCTAACCACCACAGTGATGATTTATTCATGCTAACAGCATTTATATTCAAGTCATGGATAACACTTCATAGCGATGGAGGAGAAAAGGAAGCTCATTCAACACTTTTATATTGCTTATTTCCCACACTCTACTACAGACATACGATTTTCAGCATTAGTGATAAAATGTGGATGATGGCAGAGCACGACTGGGAAAAGGAGAGTTGGGTGGGGAGAGAGGTCAGGAAGGGAAGTGATTTAACTTGTAAAACGTAACCGTTTACTCGCAAAACACGCATTGTCAGTTTGTAACTGACATCGTAATTAATGTTTTCTTGCAACCTCACGTTTAGGACTGCAAGCGTTCTAGAATATTTCATATGATACTTTCTGGCAACATTAGTCGAGTCCAAATAATCCTGTGCATCTGTGTCCGTAACGAAGAATCTTCATAAACCAATGTCATACATTTCACAATAACGTTATTATCGCACCTGCTGCAAATTAATATCATTAGGGAATGTGTTCTTATCGCTGAACACATTTCTTTATTATTAGCCATTTAAACCATACCTGTCAACTCTCTCTTATACAGTGTTCCCAGATCAACAGCTTGTATCACACATGCTGAGAGGGACGAACTTCTGCTGCCGACTGTACATATGTATGGAAAAATGGTAAATGGGTATAACGAAATTTTATATTATGTAACAAATGAAGGAAATACGGTACTTAAACAATCGAAGATGGTATCCCACTGAGCTCATATGGAAGGCTTTCTCATTGGTAGCGCCTTGCAGTTTGTGTGCCCACCGCCAGGGGCCCATGGCAGCGCTGATGCTGTGTATATGCCACACCTGAATCCCATATCTTTTGAAATCAGCTGATGAATCTAGACAATATAGTACCATGGTCCACTGTACAACTAAAATATATATGGAAAAATGGACTGTAGCAGAACTGAGACGTTTCCTTAAAGCAAGAGGAATACCATGCCTTTAAAAATTCGGGTCACTGATCTTGGTCCCGTAAGTTTTCGGCCATACAGTTCTTAATACTGTTAAGTGAATAATAAATAGAATCATGTCAGGATTTGCCAAATGAAAGATTACGATCTTTGAAAACTGTACGATAAATTTTTCCAACTGTGATTCATAACACATAGTAAAAAAGTGCTGAATGCACACACACACAATAAGCTTTCACGGCTTTTAGTAAGCTTTATGAAGAACTTTTCAATGTAAATTTCATTTAGAGCATCAGTAAAATATCTAAAATGAATATAATACTGGTATAATGCTTTGTGCATGAGTAATCCTGATATGAATTTTTTTTAAAGGAAGGTGCACCAACTCTGAGTGGGTAGTGACCCCACGCTATTTAGTGATCCGGCGAACACCGGCAACGTTGAGGAGTTGTAATTAAAGTTACATTTTATGAAGCTGATTTTGCAGTTTTCTTCCCATTACATAGTAACTGAACTACTTGTATGTCTATCTGTCTATCTATATCTATATATATATACACATATATATCAATATGAGCCTCTGTGGTACAGTGGCAGAGTGTGCGTCTCGCACGTTGGTGGGCACGGGTTCGCCCTCCGCCAAGGTTGTAAAAACTTTGGGAAACGTTCACCAAGCTACTGACCACTTTGGCAGACATAAGGGGTGCTGTGGTTGAACTAGTGTCGCATACTAGTATGCTTGCACCCAATCGGCTTAAGGCGGCCACTTCTCACTGTACATTCAGTCTCTACCAGACAGCCTAAGCCGCTGGGTAGAGATACATGGCTTGTATCGTCCCTGCTTCTGGGGATAGGCCGGTCCTGCAGTGGACCTCAGTGGCTGAGGACAGCTCTAATGACAATCTTACTATAGACTAGATCAAAGATGCAGGTGATATTGCACTTGATAAACTAGCCAGACTATACATAAAATGTCTGGAAAATCAAAAAATTCCTAAAGCTTGGAAAAATACCAACATTATTCTCATCCACAAAAAAGATGTCAAAGACCTAAAAAAATTATTGACCAATTAGCTTGCATTCTGTTGTTTACAAACTTTTTACAAAAATTATCACCAACCAGATAGGTCGAACACTAGATTCATATCAGCTGAGAGAACAAGCAGGATTCCAGAGTGGGTACTCTACAGTAGACCATATGCAAGTTGTTAACCAGATAATTGAGAAAACTGTTGAGTTAAAAAAAACCAATGTATGGCATTCATAGATTATGAAAAAGGCATTTGACTCGGTTGAAATTTCTGCTGTAATGAGGGCTATTAGAAAACAAGGAACTGAAGAGAATTATGTGCTGGTCTTAGAAGATATATGTAAAGATGGTATAGCAACAATATAGCTCCACAAAGAATGTGAGAAAATACACAGCGTGTTTGGAAGACGTTTTTAGCAACCTTGAATGGGACAATAAGGGAATAAACGTTAATGGAGAACACCTAAGCAATCTCAGATTTGCAGATGACATAGTTCTTTTGAATGACTCAAGGGAAGAGTTACAATTAATGATGGAAGAGGAAACAGAGAAAGCCTTAATGCAGGATTAAAAATGAATAGAAAGAAAACCAAGGTTATGTTTAATCAGTTTATGCAACCACAACAGATAAAGATAGAAGATGAAGTGATAGAAGCAGTTGAAGAATATACTGTATGTCCATCCATCATCCAATCCTACATTGCTTCATGAGGAGTGTAGGAGCCCGGGGCTAGGCAAGTTGGTCCTGACGTTTAAGGTGAGAGTGAAATACCTACCCCAGATCATAAAGACAAACCCAGAGTACTCCAGAGAAATTAAACGAATAATTGGTATGGGATGGAGTGCGTTTGGTAAACAAAACTCTTATGAAAAGCAAAATGCCTCTCTTATTAAAAAGGAAAGTGTACAACCAGTGTGTCCTCACTGTACTAACTTATGGTTCAGAAACTTGGAGTATAACAAAATGTGTGGAATGAAAATTAAGAAGTGCACAAAGAGAAATGGAGAGGATAATGTTGGGCATAACCTGGAGAGACAAGAAAAGAGCATCTTGGATAAGGGAACAAAGAAAAGACGTTCTCAGCACTATAAAAAATACGAAATGGGCCTGGGTGGGTCATATTACAGAAGAAATGACAACAGATGGACAAAAGCAGCAACAGAATGGGAACCAAGAGATGGAGCTAGAGGAAGGGGTAGACCGATAACCAGATGGAGAGATGAAATCTGAAAGTTTGCTGGTCTGGGTTGGAACAGACTAACATCTGACTGGGCAGAGTGGAAGCGTTTGGGAGAGGCCTTTGTCCTGCAGTGGACTAATTCAGGCTGCCCATGATGATGATGATGGTGATATACAGTAATCCCTCCATTATTCGATACAATAGAGCCAAAGGCATGTTTGAATAGTGGTCTTGTCCGAATATTGGGCCCTGAAGCTCCAGCACTGGTCATTCATGACCCTAACCTAACCTAACCTAAATCAGAAAACTACCTTCCTACCTCCCTACCGGACATATATAGCACTTATTTAGGTCTCTTTTCACATAAATAATGCACACAAAGCATGAATTAATTGAATTTTAACCAAAAAATGATGATTTAGAGGTGAGTGAGCATAGGTGGTCAGAACTTGCCAGCATAGTATAAGTAAGTATCGGACATGGAAATCATCGTTCTCACATTTTATGCACTAAATTATTGGATACAAAGCATCAAATACAGTAAATGATGTAAACTGTTACCAGAAAAATGGTTAGGTTAGGTTAGGTTATGACCGGACATGAAATTCACTGGGATTCACCTTTTTCATAGCTGGTGCACTTAAAAACCATGCATGAAAAAATTAAATTGAAAGCAGGAAATTATGATTAACATTTAGGGAAATTTTTTAACACATTTACAGCATGCTGAAAACAGGTTAGACATGAAAATCTTTATGGTAATCATCTTGCACAATAATCAAAGGCATTCACCTTTTTCATAGCTGGTGCACTTAAAACCATGCATGAAAAAATTAAATTAAAAGCAGGAAATTATGATTAACACAATGTTAGGTTAGGTTAGGTTA
>JAGKTI010002201.1:27215-47689 GCA_018397915.1 Birgus latro | reverse complement strand
TGCTTCACCCACATGACCATTTAAATCCCCTCCCAGAACCACTACCTCATCATCACCCATACCACTCACTACACGTATTAAATCATCCCAAAATCTATCCTTCTCTGCGTCATCCAATCCCACCTGTGGAGCATATGCCGATATAACTGAAACCAACCTCTGCCCGACCAAAATTTTCACTACTAATATCCTATCACTTACTCTCATAACATTCATGACATATTCCACCCATTTCTCTGCAACCAACACACCCACACCCCCATATCCGTCAGTTCCCCCCTGCCAAAACAACTTATAGTAGCAATCCTTCCCAACAATCTTTCTGGCTGATCCACCCCTGTACCGGACTTCCTGCAAACATGCCACATCCACCCACCTCCTACTGAATGCCTCAACAACTTCCCCTGCTCTTCCTCTCAAACTTCCCACATTCCACGAACCCACCCTAAACCCCCTGGGTGATTTGCTGTCCTCAGGCTTGCTTTGGTGCTTGTTTTTGTTCATAGTCATAGTCGGTAAGATAAAGGGGGGTAAACATTCCAAAGGCCCGACCCATTGCACAGACCCAGGTCCAGGCAATGGATCTGGGACCCCTAGCCCACCAGCTTACCAGTGGCTGTGGTAGTGGCCTCGGGGCACCCTGCCAGGACAGCTGCAGGGACACCCTCCAAGCGCGCCTTGGCACTGCTTCTGCCCCGCCATTATACACCCACTGATAGGGCAGCCTCCTGGGGCGCTACTCCCAGGTTCGGGCCCCTCTCTATTGAGCGGAAGCGGCAGCCTGGGAACCGCAATGCCCTGTACCTTCTGGCACAGGTTCGAGCCCCATCTCGCCCCATCTCACCCCGGACCCATGATCTATGCCGGCGGAACCCCAGTCAAGCCTCCCCCCCAAAGTCCGCCACTAGGTAGTGGGGGTAAAGTTTTCTGGCCGCATGCCCTTGCTGGCGTCAACCCCTGTAACGTAGTGGGATAAGTTGTGTAATATGTAAAGCGCATGTTGTGTAGTGCTTAGGATAGTTAGAGGAAATGTTTGGGAGAGTATGCTGGTCTACTCTCCATGTTACTGTCACACTGAAAAGGTCAGCAAAGGGGGATGGTTAGGTAACTAGTGAAACAGGAGCTCCAGCTCTCCCTATCACCAGTATTCCCATTCCACCAGTATTCCCTTCGGGAGTACTACCCTGTTCGGCCCGTGCTACAGCCTCCTCCTGCTTAAATATATGGATGCCTTACTAATCTTAGTAAAATCATTAGGTAGTGGGAAGAATAAACTATAAGACACATCCCAGGACTGAAGTGGTTAGTCCTAATTTGTTTGACTATCACCTTTCATTTCATCCATCCATCCATCATCCAGTCCTATGTTGCTTTCATTTATGATATCATATATATGATAATGCAGACAAACAATACAGACACAGTACTTTATGCTTCCTTTAGATACCTAACCTTGTGGTAAGTAACCATTAATGGCTGACATGTCTGTAATGAAGAGGCCAGTCCTTGGCCCATGCTCCTAATGGAGCAGTAAAGGACTGGTAGGTAGATGGTCAACTGATGGTGTTTCAAAGTGTTTTTATATACTTTATATATTTTTAAAACTTCAGATTCCATTTCCCACTAATATGTGGGGTGATCCCAAGCCAAAGCCTAAATTTTTAGACGTGAAGTTTTACTGACAGCTCTGAAAGAAATTATTTTTTCTTTCATAGACTTGGTCTGCATTGCTTCCAATATACTTTTTAGCTTCTTTTAAGGAAGACATGGGTTTTTATCTTTCATTTTTTTTCCTTCTGGAAGATATGCTGGTAATTAAGGACGAAATGTCTTTAGACAGAATCTGTTACAGTACATCTAGTCAAAGAGTTTCCATTACCATCAACTTGGTAATGACCAACTAATTAAGCACCAACTGTATCAATATAAATATTTTTTTTTCAGGAATTCATATTTTTGTATTACATTAAACCAAAGGCACTGTCACTATATTTATAATAATAATAATAAAAAAAATCTTTGAAAAGCCACTGTACTGCATTTTGTCCCATTAACACCATTTCTCCCTGATCCAGAAGGGGGCTGGGTGGCTCAGTGGAAGAGCATCGGACTCGGGACTGGGGGGTCATGAGTCTGAGCCATGCCCGATAGCTGCCATGCTGGGATGGGTAGTGCCCTCCTGTCACCTAAACAGGGCTATATGACCTAAGGTCTAGCTTGGGGGAACATTTCCCTTTCCTTTCCTTGGTCCAGAAGTATGCTGACTCTACCAGCCAGTGTTTTACTAGATTAAGATAGACATCACATTCTCTTTGTTCCCTTGAGTACCCAACATAGGTGGGTTACACAAATTTCCATGATGAATTATTTTCAAAAATTATTCTCACTCATTTGTGGCCTCAATGTTTCAGTTGTCTTAAACCTATAGCAGCAATAATTTCCATTTTACTAATACTGTACTACTACATTACTTGAAAATTTATCCTTAGTAATACATGTATTCTGATGTAATTTTTGTAAGAACTTGCCTATGCAGGGGTTACAAACTGCAAGTACATGCTCCTGAATGGTACAGAAAACAGCACGAGACGTGCGCATTAATTACAAACATGTCCACTACTCTGTTTGTACAACATTTTATTTCACCAGAAGAGTAATTAGAAAAGTACATGTATTGCAAGTATGTACTGTAAGATCGAAAGTCAAGGTAAATGGACTCACTTGACACCAAATGCTCACTCCTGACCAGTCATTTATGGGAAATCTGAAAGTTTCTCTGTCCTGACTTGAGAGACGTCTCAGTAAGTTGTTATCATAGGTCAGGGATGTTAAATATCGTTTCACACTGTTTTTCAAACAGCTGTACAGTACTATAAATTGGTAAATCAATTTTTTAGGTGGTAATGGAACTTTTTTTTTTTTTTTACTGTGAATCTAATTGCAAAAAAAGGCAATATCCAAAAAGGCTACATACAAGTGCTTGCTGTACAGTATTGCATTCTGTCTTTTGTGTAACAAAACATTACTTCTGTAATTATCCAAGCAAAGGCACAATACAACATCACATCATCATTAGTCCTTCACTCTCATGATGTACTGTATTTCTTTAGTTTATTCTTGCTTCTAAATACCTTAGTGTTTTTACAACATTAAGATCTACTGAATTGGTGACATTTCAATACCTGGATGCACTGACAGAAAAGAGATGTAAATGTGTTAAGGAAATGGAGTACTGTGATACAGGGATAACTGGTGGCTGGGGCTATGAAGGCTTAACCTGCCCAGTCCCGACCGATTTTTTACCCAACACACACTCAGAACCCGACCGATTTTCATTTTCTTTTTCTTTTTTTTTTTTTTTTGCTCAAACCTCCACTTTTGGTGAGAAACATAGAAAATTTGTAGAGAAATCACCCTCCTGAGCTTATAAATGTTGGTGCAGGTGTCAGTCAGCCTTACGTTTTTCTTCTTTCTAAGGGTACCTGGCTACAAAGAAAACGAACTATGGAAGGGTTAACTAATTCATGCCACTTTAAATTACGTATTTATTTATTTATTTATTTGGTACAAATTAATGTGTAGTACAAATCTATATTGGTTTTCACACAATAATATAAGCAATAAAAGCATTGTTCACTCACCCAAAACACCAGCATATGGCACCTTCCTTTACAACATTACCACCTCATCACTTATATTTGTTTCTCCCTCTAGCTTCTTTGTTTCTTTGTCCTCCACCTCAGCAATCACTTTCACCATGAATTTCGTCATTGGAGAGACCGTGGGGCAACATGTCTTTATTGGCCAGGTTATTTTTAACAGGTGAATTGCCGAGTGTTGGGGGGAGGGGGAGGGGGTCAGGTGGGGCCAGGCAGTGTCCCCGCTTGACAGCAGGTAGAGGAAGGTCTCCCACATATGCCTACCAAAAACCACCCGTGAATCTTGAAAAATGTGCAAACGACGGGCCTTGCAACTGACTGACGTACGATGAACATCGGTGGGCCTGAGCGTGAAAAAAAGTGATGTGCATCCTATGTTGGTGGGACTGGGCGGAGGCGGTAGCTCGATCGGTAGAGAGTTGGCTTGCAGTCCCGAGGGACCCAGGTTCGAATCCTCGCTGGTGCAGGGAACAGTTTAAGAATTTGAATTTCATTAAATCAGGCTTTACTGATCTACCAGGAGACCCGCCGACATGTCGTAAAAATGACCCCGCTAATACCAATACACCAGTCCTGTATGAGACAGCCCTAGCATGTATTCAATATGGACGGTGGGTGTTAAGTGCCGAAGTGGTGACATGTAGATTGTAGGAGGACGATTGGGCCTTGATAGCAGGCTGTGAAGCCTATGCCCAGAGTCGGACAAAAAAAAAAAAAAAAAAAAAACGTGAAACAGGGATCTGAGTGTGGCTGCTGTGTGAGGATTGCATGAGAGAGTTTTACTGCCCTCATTAACATATATATGTTCATGAGACTTTGTTATATGAAAAGTCAGAAGTTAGAGCAATGAAAATGGAGTTACTGAGATGTGCATGGAATGTGGAATGGGGAGAGAATACAGATATACTAAAATGTGTGTGTGATTCACGGAAGATGGGCATTACAGAAGTCCATGGATAAGGGTATGCATAGATGGTATGGTCATATGGAGAGAATGGATATAAACAGGGTGGTGAAAAGGATGTGTGCATATCTGAAGGTGGGAGGAGGCATGGTATGCCAAGAAGAAGGTGGACAGATATGGTAAATAAGTATATGACAAAATAATGTGTGGAGGCTAATCAGGCTAGGGAACTGACAAGGGACTGAGCTGATTGGATGAACTTTGTACAACAAGAGCATGAAAAGGGTCTGTGTCCCTTTTTTAACTTGACAGTTGTCACACTGACTGTAGGATAGGTATAATTTTGCACATGTGTGGAAAGGTTTGCCTGTTGGGTAGTGTCAGGATTCTTGGGCTTGAATGGCAAGGGCACAACTGTGTGGCTCATATCACTGGGCATGCTGTTGATCACTTCTCTATCATTTTTTTTTTCTCTTGCTTTTTGGGCCCTGCCTCATCTCATGCCACAAAAGGGTGGAGGGGAAAAAAAGAGGGGGGGGTGATATATGACCAACCTCTCATGGTAAAAGGGTTAATGAAGGCTGTACTTTATATATACAATTACTACAGTTCAAAAAGTGCCTCCAATGGTAAATAAAATCATCTAATGATGGCAAGAAAAAATTACAAAAATAAATTACTGAATTGAGGGGGGGCCTGCCAAAATGAACTAAACATTAAATCACCTTGATTCCTAATTGATTTTCTCCATGGCTTTCTTGAGCTGCTGGGTGCGCTGGTCAGTGGGTCGGTTCATGAAGACACCTGCTAAGATGGCCAAGTGGCAGCAATGCAACAGGGCAGAACTCCACCAGGTTGAAGGGTAGGTGTTCCAGCACAACTCTATCACTCCCAGCACCAATAACCTGAATGTATACCATGGGCAAACATTTTAATCATCATCATCATCATCCTAACCAAAAGTGAAAAATTTCATCATAATCATCATCCTAACCAAAACTGAAAAATTTCCATTGGACAAATTCATCATTATTTTATGGGGGAATCTTACTTAAAGTAAGGCATTGGTTCTACCAATGTTTCTACATAAAAACAAACTTATCAGTAAGTGGATAGGGAAACAAAAAATTTAAAAGTGAATATTATTATAATTTTTTTCATCACTAAAAGTACCATTATGGTATCCTTAATCATCCTAGAACACTTGACTCAGTGCAAAGAGACTTCCATCAGCCAGTACAGTGAGTCCTCGATAAACAAAAACCCAATATACGAATTTTTGATGTTATGAAAGCGAGGAATGTAGGACAAATTCCATAATATGAAAGGTATCTGTCTCGATGATACAAATAGTGAAGCGAAAGGAAATATGAAAAATTCAAAATGGGTGTGCTGCACAGTGCCGTGCTCACTTGCGGTGAGGACGTCACAACAATAACAAGACAATTCGCCATCAGGACTTTTCGGCGTCAGGATGTTTCCCAGTCATTTACAGTATTTACACATTAGTTAATTTAGAAAGTATATTAGTTTTCGAGTTATATGAGTTATAAAGCTGATGGTGGTTTATTCGTTTTATAATAAATGTAAAATATGGCATCAAATAGTTGGTCTATCAATCTGTCTATTGCCAGACACCTCAATCCTGCACAGGGTGGCCACAAACAAATCGCTTCCATGTCGCTCTGTCCCCCACCATTTCACTACCCTGCTCCAACTCACACCCCCCTCTCTCATATACCTCTCCACTCCATCACTCCATCTCATCCTCGGCCTCCCCCTCCCTCTCACCCCCTCCACCTCACTCACATACACTCTTTCACTCTCCATCCTCTCCACATGCCCAAACCACCTTAACGTGTTTCTCCTAACGCTTCCTATCACGTCCACAACCACACAACAACACTCCTTCACTTCTTCATTTGTTAGTCTGTCTCTCCATGTGACTCCACATGCTCCTCTCAATTAACTCATTTCCACTGCTCTCACTCTTGACTTCTGTTCTTCCAACAGGGTCCAAGCTTCACTTCCATATGTTAGAGTTGGTATCACAATACTGTACTGTCATGTAACAACTTTTTCACTTCCATGCTCACCTCCCTGTTTCTTATCACTGCATTCAACGAATGAGCAACCTTTCTTCCCTGCTGCACCCTTTCGACCACTTCACCCTCCGGACTTCCATCCTTACTCATCACGCTACCCAAGTACTTAAATGCACTCACATTCTCCATATCCTTCCCATCCAGTCTCGCTGTACATTCACTGGCTTCACTTCTCTCGAAGACCATCACTTTACTCTTCCCTACATTCACCTTTAGATTCCTTTTCTTACACACTCTCCCAAACTCATCTACCAAGCCTTGCAGCTCCCCTTTGTCTTCACTCAACAACACAGTATCATCTGCAAACAACAGTACAGGGAGTTTCCAAACATTGCCCTCTCTCACTAGGGCCGCTCCAACATCCACTGCCCGATCTTGTATCTCTTTTATAACCCCATCCATGTACAGGCTAAACAACCATGGAGACATGACACATCCTTGTTTCAGTCCAACCTTCAAATGGAAAGATTCACTCAGTTTGCCATCCACATGCACTGCAGCCTTAGCACCCTCATACATATTCTTCACTGCCTTCAACAACTTCCCATCCACACCATATATTCTTAATACCTTCCACAATCCTTGTCTGTCCACCCTGTCATATGCTTTCTCCAGATCCATGAAGGCTGCACACAACTTCTTGCCCTTCTCTAGAAACTTTCCCACTAAGGATCTAAGAATGAATATCAGGTCTACACAACCTCTTCCCTTCCTAAAACCTCCTTGTTCTTCTCCAACTAATTCCTCTGCAATTTCCCTAACTCTGTCAATAAGTATCCTACCATATACTTTTCCTATTACACTGAGAAGGCAAATGCCCCTATGATTAACACACACTGCTTTTTCCCCTTTTCCTTTGTACAGAGGAATAATTATACCTGACTTCCAATCCTCCGGGACTCTACCCTCCTCCCAAGCCAATCTGCACACCTTCCACATCCATTCTATTACTATCTCTCCCCCATGCTTCAGCATTTCACCACACACTCCATCAATTCCTGGTATTAACGGAAAAAAATATAAACACTGTATATTGAAACGTGAATCAGGTGACGTATGCCCCGCATGCCATTGTCTAGGCAACTCACATGTTACCAGTGACCTGGCCAGTAGAGACATGTCACGCCATGGTATGAAATTCAAGGCCACAGTAATTCCCCAATTGATGACAATGTGGAGGACAAAAGTTTACATAGCATTAGAGGAAGAAACAGTCAGAAATGATGGTCTGGTAATGTCTCCAAAAAAAGTGCGGTATGTTGATATATTTGGTGAGTAAAACAACACTTATGTTGCCTATATTACTGTGTGAAAACCAATATACTCTTGTACTACATATAAATTTGTACCAAATAAATAAATAAATAACTATTAAAAGTGGCTTGGAATAGTTACCCTCCCATAGATCATGATTTCTCAGGAGCCAAGGCCAATAGAAAACACAGCCATGTGAGGGTATTCTTATCTGTAGCAGCATTTTAAAGGTCAGGTGAATTATTTCTCTATGAATTTTCGATGTTTCTCATAAAAAGTGGAGGTTTTAGCAAAGAAAAAAAAAATCGAAATTCTGCTGGGACTGCGGGAGGTAATTGGTTAAGAATCTGCTGGAATGGGGCGGGTTAACATAAGGCTACATATGAGACATTGACATTTATATAAATGCCTAATAACCTCAAGTGAATGACCAACATACTGTACTCTAAAATTTTATGAATAATCTTCGTATTATGTCTACATTCTCAGCTAATCAATCAATCTCAGCCTACTGCATCCAAAAATTACAATAAAAATTACTGAAGACAGCTATGGGAGATGCCAGATTATAATTCAAAGTTGACTACTGTGAGGCAGAAACAAGTTAATTATTGACTACAAGTGCAAATTATAAACTAACATCCAAACCTATGCTGTTCAGTGAACACAGACCTTGATAGTTCCCCATGAAATTAGTTATTATTGTATTAATTAATATTAAGTATATTTATAGAATGATGGAATCGTCCATGTTTTGATGGGGAATTGTCTGACGGCGAATTGACTTCACGGCAAATTTTTCCGGAATCAGTCCACATCCCTCCTAGCAGATTTGCTGCACATGAGGATATTTTTGCAGCTCTACACATTTTCGTACTGTTTAGACATGCCTCCCATGCGCCCTGCATCATCTGCCCTGCATCATCTCCAGCATCAGGGGAGCCCTCTGCAAAGAAGCAGCAGCACCATACTCTGAGTGTGGAGGGGAAATTGGAAATTACGCCACAAGGAGGGGCAGGGAGTCTCAGAGATTGGGCGTCCTTTAGGCCTTGCAGCTTC
This sequence comes from Birgus latro, assembly GCA_018397915.1. Lineage (NCBI taxonomy): Eukaryota > Metazoa > Arthropoda > Malacostraca > Decapoda > Coenobitidae > Birgus > Birgus latro. Next base: position 38,708 of record JAGKTI010002201.1, on the reverse strand, counting down.
CACCATTGGGACTGTGACCAAGAAAAAGGAGATGTACAAGAAAATGGCCATCTCATTCTCTACATCTACAGGTATTACTTCTACAGTTATTACTTACTTCAAAATAGGAGGGGTAAAGTTTAGATGGGGGGGTCCGAGGGGGTCCTGGAACACATCCCCCCCTTTTTATGTATATTTCAATAGGAAAAATCGTTCCGACATACGAAATTTCGAAGTACACAAGGTTTTTTTTTGTCCCTATCTTTGTATACCAAGGACTTACTGTATATTTAAAAATGTGTAATTAGATATCAAATGGGTGGCTACATCAGTCCTGGGAGATACGATACTGTACTACCATGGAAGTAAAAGGTGGCTAGAAACCTTGTTAAAAAAAAAAAAAAAAATGGTTTTACGTCTGGTGTCCCCAAAGGGCTAAGGCGTTGCCCCTGGATAGAGGACTTTTGGATTGAAGCGTGTAGCATTTTATGACCGGATGCCCTTCCTGATGTCTACCAATGACCCTAGGGTGGATTCGATCCTCCGACCCTACGGCTAGTGCGAACCGCTTTAACCCACTGAGCCACTCGTAACCAGCCACATAATCATCACTCTCTGGTGACGACTCACAGAGCTGCCTGGATCCACTGTCTGACTCACTCCTTCTTCTTTCTGTAACATTCGCGGCCTTTCCTCTAACTTTCGCTCCATTGAACACCACCTCTTCTGTAAACTTCACCTTCTCTTTCTCTCTGAGACTCAGCTGTCTGAGGCAACTGACAGCAAACCCTTTTCTGTATCCTTCTACTTTCTCTATTCACATTTCAAAGCCAAAGGTGGCTGTTGCTTATACTGTATGTACGCAATGATCTATCTTGCTCTCGTGTTCCTGAACTTGATTCTTCTGAATTCTCTACTCTTTGGCTTCGGTTTTCCTGTCATTCTCTGACTAAATGTATCTGTGCTGTTTACTTATCTCCTAATACTACTGACTATCAAAAATTCTTTGACTATCTTACTTCTACGATGGAACACATTCTATCCATTTCTCCTTTCTCTGAAATCTCCATTCTAGGAGATTTCAATGTTCACCACCACCTATGGCTCTCCTCTCCTTTCACTGATCCACCTGGTGAACAAGCCTACATCTATTCTATCCTTAACGACCTAGAGCAGCTTGTACAGTACCCTACCCGTATCCCTGACCACCTTGGAGAGAGTTCCAACATACTTGACCTTTTCCTAACAACTAATCCTTCTGCTTACACTGTTAATCTTTTCTCTACGTTGGGCTCCTACAATCATAACCTTATTACCTTAACCTGTCCTATCGCTCCGGTACGGCCTGTGGACCCTCCAAAGAAACGCCGCCTGTGGCACTTTGGAGCTGCAGATTGGGAAGCCCTCAGGCAGTACTTCTTCGATTTTCCTTGGAATGATTATTGCTTCCATGGCCGGGAGCCATCTGAGTGTGCCATGTGCATTACGGAGGTTATTCTCTCGGGCATGGAAGCATACATTCCTTTCTCATATCCTCCGACTAATGCAATAAAGCCTTGGTTTAATCACGCTTGTTCTAATTCTGTTCGCAACAAGGAGAGGGCCTATAGGAGGTACCGGAGCCAACCCACCCCTGAATCACATCTTTTATATATTTCTGCCTGAAATCGTGCTAAGTCTGTTCTTCCCTCTGCAAAAAATAATTTCATCCGTGCTAAATGTTCTCAACTCTCCAACTCGAATTCTTCTCACTCCTTCTGGCACCTTGCCAAAAACCTTTCTAACAACTTTACCTAATCATCCTTCTCTTCTCTTTTCTACTCTGATGGCTCTGTAGCTATTTCTTCTACTGATAAGGCAGATCTCTTCACTCAGACTTTCTCCTCCAATTCCACCTTAGACAATTCCGGTGCTATTCCTCCATCACTTCTCCCCTCTGACTTCCTCTTGACTGACATTAAAATTTCTTCAGCTGATGTATTTTCTGCCATCACTGGCCTCAATACTAACAAGGCATATGGGCCTGGTGGAGTCCCTCCTGTTGTCCTCAAAAACTGTGTTTCTGTGCTTACACCCTGCCTAGGTAAACTCTTTTGCCTTTGTCTATCAACTTGTACCTTTCCTTCATGCTGGAAGTTTGCTCTCATTCAGCCAGTCCCAAAGAAGGGTGACCATTCCCAACCCTCTAACTATCGTCCAATTGCTTTAACACCCTGTGTCTCAAAAGTTTTCGAGTCAATTCTTAACAGAAAAATTTTAAAGCATCTTTCCTGTCACAACCTTCTTTCAGATCGTCAGTATGGGTTCCGTCAGGGACGCTCCACTGGTGATCTTCTCACCTACCTTTCAAACTCCTGGTCATCCTCCTTTCGGGACTTTGGCGAAAGCTTTGCCATTGCACTTGACATCTAAAAGGCTTTCGATCGAATCTGGCATAAATCTTTAATTTCCAAACTGGCCTCCTACGGTTTCTATCCTTCTATCTGTGCCTTCATCTCTAGCTTCCTTTCTGGTCGTTCTAAAGCCGCTGTTGTAGACGGCCATCGTTCTTCTCCTAGACCTATCAACAGTGGTGTTCCTCAGGGCTCTGTCCTATCACCAACTCTCTTCCTTTTATTCATCAATGACCTTCTAAGCTGTACATCTAACCCTATCCACTCATATGCTGATGATTCCACCCTTCACCTTTCCATTCGGTTTCCGCAATGTCCAACTCAGCAGTTACTTCAACAAAAAAGGGATGAGGCTATGGTACACCTAATGTATGACTCAGCTCGTATCTCTGATTGGGGTAAAAATAATCTTGTTATTTTTAATGCATCAAAAACTCAGTTCTTACACTTATCAACCCGACAAAATCTTCCTCAAGATTACCCACTAATGTTTAATAATGTCCAGTTCTGTCCTACATCATCCTTGACCATGCTTGGGGTTTCATTCTCTCAGGATTTGTCTTGGAAAGAACATATTACATTACATCTCTTGTGAAATCTGCTTCCAAGAGATTAGGTGTGCTAAGCTGATTCCGAACTTTCTTTGCCCCTGCACAGTTGTTGACCTTGTACACGGGTTTTATTGTCCCGTGTATGGAGTACAACTCTCGTGTGGGGAGGCTCCCCACATGCAGCTCTTCTCAATAAGGTGGAGTCAAAGGCTTTTCGTCTCATTAACTCTCCTCCTCTTACTGATTCCCTTCAACCTTTGTCTCTTCGCCGCACTGTTGCATCTTTATCTCTCTTCTATCGCTACTTCAACGGTCACTGTTCCTCTGAACTGTCTGCTTGCATCCCTCCACCTCTACGACGGGCACGTAGTACCCGTCTAGCAACAAACTCTCATCCCTATTCTGTCCAACTCTCTAATGCAAGAGTTAACTGTTACTACCAGTCCTTCATTTATGCAACTGGTCAACTCTGGAACTGTCTTCCTCTGTCTGTATTTCCTACTTCCTGTGATCTCCAGTCTTTCAAACGCAGTGTGTCCAGGTATCTCGAAATGAACGGATCTTGAATTTGGCTCTCTTTCGTATTGTTTTTGCTTTTTATTGGAAGGAACAGTATGCAGGCCTGTGGCCTTTGGTTCCTTCTTCCTTGCATCTCTGCTTGTTGTAACAGGTGACTACAAGGGGCCTTTTTGTCTCCAATCTTTCTCTCCTTACTGTCCTCTTCTGCTGTACCTCTCTTCTAGATATTTCCATGCTTCCTCTGGCCTGTATTTTCCCTCTGCTCCTACAGTGCCATATTGCCATATTATGGCTTGTGCTAATTATTCATTATTTCTACCTTCCTTCTCTGGCAGGAAACATTCAGTCATACGTACCCAAAGGCCAAGCTCAGACTCGAACATTGTTACAAATCTTATTACACATCTCAAAAATTTTTTTTTCCCTGAGAGTTTCCACCAACTGTTGGGAAGTAATTATAGCAGCTGGTTTTGGCATTTAGTTTACCTTTCACTCCATAGAAAACATCAGCTGTACCCTAGCTGACACCAAAATGATATTCCTTTGAAAGAAGGCATGGCAACTGTGTCTCCCTGACTGATTGATTTTTCTTTAATACAGTTGGCTAGACTTAGCAACAGTACTAATAATGGATCAGCTTAATTTTTTTCATCATCATCATCATCATCATCCCGACTTCCTTTCCCACCCCAGGGCAGGGTGAGTAGCAACGTCCAGACAGCCTAAGTATGCCCAGTTCAGTGGGTCGTGGTTCCATTCACTCATCATTCAAGCCCACGGATTCCTGGCTTCGGCAGACATGCTGTGTCTATCTCTACTCCCACAGTCAATAATTTTGCAGAGCTGGTTAGGTATCTGTGAAAAAGAATTCAATTTTCGCATACAGTTCAGTATTATACTACAACTTACCTAAAGACAACAGAGAAGCGTGTGGACCAGAGTAGGTAGGGGAGTGTGTGGTAGTACCAGATGTAAAACTGGTAGTGGAGGGAGCGGCTGACTGTTATACCAATGAAGTTGCTGAGGAACAGTGGCAGGATCAGCAGCTGACATGCCATGTCCGTCTCCACTCCCACAGTCAATAATTTTGCATAGTTGGTTAGGTATCTGTGATAAAGAGTTCAATTTCAATATAATTAAGTTATTTCGTTTCGTTTTGTTATTTGTCTGTGTTAATTCAGATGCTATGAACATGGGATAGAACAACCATTACTGTACCCTTATTTTCACTGTTATGTGGTAAGGAGGGATAATTTAACCATTTAACTGCCTGGATTTCTCTGCAAGTGAAACACAGGCTCCTCTCGACTGTACAAAATACTCAACAGTACCACTAAATCACAAACATGCACTTCCAAGACCCATGCCATCACCTCCAACACCCAACACCTCTCTTCAAACAAAGAGTAAACAAACATATTCGTAGACCATTACGCAAACATATATTACTTAACACCCACATGCACCAAGTCTGAAGAACAACCCTCTCAATACAGGCGGTCCTTTCCACTCAATAACAATACATCTCTCTTCACTCCAAAACAGACATATACAGTATCATTATCAAGACAACAAGTGAATAAATTGCAAATCTAGACAAACTCACCTGTTCCAGTGAGTTTTAGTAAAAAGGAGGATCAGCATCACATGAAGGATCAATAATGCTAAATGAAACAATTTATTCACAAATATTTCTTCTGGCAAAAATCTCCAGTTCACAGTCCACTTGAAGAGGAACACACGCCCAACATCAAACGACATCTTGATGTATCCAACTGGGTTCTCCAGCAGGAACGGTAATCCTAGTGCAACCTGAAATACCAGAAATATGAAAGATTAAAGGAATTAATAAGTAGTTTTTGCACAGCCAGAAATCAATCCAATGGGTGGTAGGGGTTTACTGCCTACCTAATACTGCTAATAGGTGAGTAATTTGTCACTGTAGCCTTAAATTATACAGTATAATAAAATTTTATACAAATGTATCACCCTCATTTTACATGTCAGGACCAACTTGCCTAGCCCCAGGCTCCTACGCCCTTCTGTGGGGCAACACAGGAATGGATGATGGTTGGATATACAAATGTAAGCACTGCTGTATAATTTCCAATTGCAGGTTTTCGTGGTGGTAGGTGGTGGCGGCCATCATCCACTCACTTGATGTAGTGTTGCCTACTTCTTCCTTAACCTTTATCATTCCTTTTCTATGTCTGCCCTCCTTTCTTCCTATTTCTCCCATCTTCCATGTAACTTTTTATTATTATTTTTCCCCTTTAAGTGGCTTTACATTGTGTGACTAACCAAATGGTTTCCTGTATGCCAGGTGGTAACCACATAACCACAGGTGTTCCCTACTTGTCAACCAGTGGGTTGGTGGAAGGTTAGTCCCCTTCTCCGCAAAAAACTAACTCAAAGTCAAATGGCCACCCCTCGTGGGATTATGGGATTTGACTATAGACAGATAGAGTGGCCTAGCCCTAAGTCCATACTTCTGATGGGGCACCTAAGGAAAGCTTTGGTTTTGTACAAGTGCCCTATGCCTTAGAGAATCATCATGGCCTACTCCTGTGGCTAAACAAAAGTACCATAACTCTACTTATCTTTAACTTTCCTTGAAACCATCCTGAAGGTTTCATGACAAAACAAAGTAAAAGTGAATCCAGTCAATGGGTTTCCTGTCTTAATCATTCCATTGATTTTTTAGTTCACATGCTCATCTGTTTAGGAACTCTTAACTGATTTTGGATCAGAGGAAAAGGCTTGGTATATCTCTGTGGTCAAAGATGTTTCTGATGTGATACATCATGGAAGAAAGTGACAGACATGCCTAAGTGACATGCAGATGCACTGGAATAGTAGGCAAACAAATGTCCTTCACGGTACCTAAAGGAGACAATTATACCTAACTGATGGGAACAAAGTGCACCACAGTATATGAAAAGCAGTATAAATGAGTATCAGATTATATCAAAGTAACACACTGCAATAAATCCCCTCATCACAGTTCACTACATCACACTTTTCCATCTTCTGGTGTAGAAATCTATATATATTAAATAATACTTTTACTCCCAAAACAACCTTGTAAAAGTGATCTTACCTGAACTGCTGCACATATAGTAAGCTGCTTAACAGTATCTCTGAGGCCAAGGCAGTATAAGTAGGCTAACAATACAGCCGGGGCAAAGAGGAGGATGTTCATCTTTACTGACACTGCCAAGCTGAAACAACATACAGTACATTATTTACAGAGCAAGATTCCAACTGAGGTAAATGATATGTTACACACACACACACACAGACACATATTACCCAGCATTCAATATGAGTGTGCATGTACAGTACATATTTTGGGTTGTACTTATAAAGAATGGTCATTAATACATAAAACGAACCTCAACACAAAGATCTAAAAGATGCAGAAAAAAAAAAGTTATTCAAAGATACCGTAAGTTAGTCTAAAGGCTCAGTTCATTAAACAGGTCTTGCCTCAACAGCATGAATGGTCACATAATCTACCAAACTATTACTTCCAAGCAACTAGAATGTACTACTTTTTGGTGACTCTTCAAAACATCAATGGCAGAAAACCTCACCTGTACACAAGACTGCCTATTCCCCAACAGCCGTCGATGAAGAGATTGATGGCAGCATAAACAAAAACCATTGCTACACAGTCATTGAACAGCCTCAGCACGAAGATGGAGTGGATGCGGTATGATGTGCAACAAATGAAGATCAGCATATAGGGTGGTAACTGCAGCAATTCAGGTCATGCATCATCATCATCATCTTGATCTCTTTTTCCCACTCAGGGATGGGGTAAGGTACAGTCATGGAGCAAGATAAACTCACAGAACAAGAACTAATCAACAGTTATTAATATGATCAATACAGTAAGTCTTCGTGATAGAAAATCTTTACTGACATCTTTTTTTGCCATTAAGTTTACAATAAATTACAAAAAATTTGGAACTGAAAGCCCACAGAAAAAATGAAAACTAACAAACAATGCTGCCCACTAAACTTTCTACTCTTGTGGCATACTGTTTAGATCTGTGAAATGAGAATGATGTTCTGGGCAGCAAATACATGCAGTACTTGGCCAAGTCCAAAAACAAAAAAATGAAAAACCTATCAGATCTGCCAACTAACCTTCTTACTCTTATGGCATATCCTGAAAACCAGTGTCAAGAGAATGATGTACAAGGCAGCAAACATATACTGAGCCAGACGGATGTTGGTACCTCTGCTGGTGATGTGGTACAGGCCAAGGTATATGTACACAAACCCTGAAAATATAATTCTTTCAACTCAACTTGGCCCAGATTTTTGTCCTTCTGCAGCTTATTTTGTGTGCCTCAATGGCAGAACAAGATAATGTTATGGCTCTATATCCTTCCACAGCACTTCTCTGTGACTAGCTTCCTCTTGTAGTACTGTATTAATCTACCATTACAACTAAGTATTCAGAACTGGAAGATAGCAATTTTAGGCTGCATCAAAATGAAAAAATAAAGCCCAGTACAGTATTCGTTACCCTGAATCAAAATGACCTCGTTCCTAGGTCATTTTTACTGCTATCAGAATATGTTGTTCAGCTTGGTAAAGGCTTGTTGTAGTGCATAGGATTAGCTAGGCAATATGCAGACTCCCAGTTCAAAGCATCTAACATAAGGTGATTAAACTCTGCAAGGGATGGCAAGAGTCTAATGAAAAGGACATCCCCAGGATCAGTGGATTAACACCTTGCCTCATATTCTTCACAGCTTATGAAACTTGATAACAGCTTTTCCTCAGCAATTTATTTTACATATTACACCATTCTCTCTTTGCCTTAAATGCTGGAACTAAGCAGCCTAGCTCTGGGTCCCTACACTTCTGTTTATGCTGACTGATGATGATAATGATGAATACATAAACAACACTCAATATCAATCCTTGTATGGGCAGGAACACTAGCATTCTATTCCAGCCAACATCAAACAACTGCTGTAGACCCATGCAGCCAGAATCTGAAAGGTCAAGTGTCAATGTTCATTCATCATCTAATCCAGTGCTGCCCCATGAGGAGTGCAGAAGCCCAGGGCTAGGCAAGTTGGTCCTGACATTTAAGATGAGTGACCAGCCTCACTCATCCCTATGTGGCATTACGTGAGCGATAAACCACAGCCAGCCCTTGGATATAAACCTGCACCAGCTCAATCCAACTGGAGCACCTTAATTACCCACTGAACAACCAGGTGTCATAATTTGGTTATATGGTTACAACCCAGCATAGTAAATGGTTTCCTGGTGTAAAGGACACCATCTGGCTTGTCGCACACTGTAAAGGCACCTGGAGACAGAAGAAGGAGGAAAGAATGAAGGAAAGAAAGACAGAGAAGGAAGGAAAGAAAGACAGAGGAGGAAAGGGCAGGCACTTGAGAGCAGCACTATATTGAGTGAGTGGATGGTGAGTGCCCCCACCAACCTACTAAGTGCCAATGTTAATTTCACATACCAGTACTCATACAGTAACATGTTCTAACATGGCACATTATATGGAATGGTATACATGTTGCTTAGGGAAATTAGTATTGTTCAGATACAGATCACACGCCTTGCCAGTTTTAACAAGCATTCATGTAGACCCTGGAAGTCATCACCAATACCATAATCATCATCATCATCATCATCATCATCATCATCATCATCCCAGTCCAAATTCCCACCTAAAGCTGGGTTTAAAAGTCAGATCTAGAAACAGAGAAAGAGACGACACATAAGCAGAACTAAAAAAAATAAATAAATAAATAAAAATAATGTCCAGTGAAATGGGATATGCTGCAAACATGAACTTTCAATTATCCGTTGTCGCAATATCCGGCCCAATGCAATAATCGGCGAAATTATGCAATATCTGGCCCCAAAACGGGATGTAACCATCAGTTCTATGCTTTTTCCAGCATCAAGGTGTATCAGCCAGTTTGTAAACAGTAGCCAAGCATTACTGTATTACTGTATTTTATCTTTACTTATTGTATTTTATCCATAATTTTCATCTTTTACTCATGGGAAAGTTTTTAGTCTAGAAAGTTGAGATGGATAACACAATATCCAGCTCAGTGCCAAATACTGAGCTGATGGGGGGTACTATGGAATACCCAGCATTTTGCAATATCCAGTGTAGTGCTTGGCTGAATTATGCCGGATAATTGAGTTTAAATTATATAACTCAATACATGTACTGACAGTAATACACCGCTTCTGAATTACAGAGATAAACATAAAAGTTCAAAAGGCAAAGACCTGGAGAGTTACAGAAGCACATAACTACATTACCTCCTTGAATCCAGTGTTGTATTTTTCAGTTTAGTTTTGCTTTCTCCACATTACTTTATTCAGCTCAGAAGTATTCAAACTGGAGAGGTAATATTTAACTTTCATAAACAGTTTCACTACCAAGGATCTTTTCCAAGATGAAAATAAAACTATCTCCTGGTGGACTGATTAGAGTAAAAATTATAGAGTCAAAGGACTGGAACATTAATTTAATTAATGAAAGTAACTGTATTGCATGCCTTTAGGTGCTGCTCATTTGAATGTGAACCCAGTGGGCTGTATGCTGAAGTTCCCCTAGTGCAGTCCACCATCCTCCTTTCATGGGATTGGGAGGGAGATGAACATCCGAGACATAAGTATAACCAAACAGTTGCCATACTGGTGCAACCATGTGAAGGCATCCCTCTCCAGGCATGAAAGCATCAACATACCAGCTGGATAGACAAGTGGGCCGGTATCTCCTCGCAGCTGAGTATAATCCCAGGTTCCATTGGCAACTCCCTCCACTTCCTGCATGTATGCCACCCAGTCTATCTCAGTGTCTGTGATAAAAATACAGTACAGAGTGATCAGTATATTGTGCCCTCTAACCTTGTGTGCTGTGGGGACAGTTTAGTCTGCTGGTGTTACAAGCACAGACATGCTGGCTGCATCACGAAATTACTAATCAGCCACTGAACCAGATGTAAAGATGCAGACATAAAGCAAGAAAATAAAAAGGGTAATGAGAACTGGAAATGATACAAGGTCAACATTGCTAAATGTTGACTGGGCTGTCCCTGCAACACACAAGAAACGGCATGCGTAATATATGGCCCACAACCTGTAATCAGCAGGGAGGTAGGGGTGCCCATCATTCACTCACACGATGTAGTGTTGCCTTTATGTGACTCTGCATTACACTACAAGCCTAATGAAGCCTAATGGGGTTCTGTAATCTAGGAAACCATTTGCCAGGGTGATGTACTGTACAACCTACTATGGTCCTCCTGTTAACTTGGTGGAGATGCAAATGTGGTGTTCATCCATGAACCAAACCTCCACACTCTCCCACACAGCAAGGCTCTGTCTACCGCAAGAGGACATTGGTTCACTGCATGGGAATGCCCTGCAAGAGTAGTTGCTTGCCTGCAGCTGATGAGGCTGCTCAGCCAGTCTTACTGGAGTTACTCTATTACTACATTTCTCAAAAGAGGGCCAAATGCAACTGAATGTTTTGTTTTTAGACTGATTAATGAGAAAAAATACTAATGACATGGGGCTGCCTTATACTATATAAAATCATCTGGCACTAACTAAAATAAAGTTTACGATACAGATTAAAGGGTTTCTCATCTCTGTCACAGCCTTAGTTTTTTGCATTTCTAAGGCTATCCAAGAATAAGTCTTCACAGAAATATGGGATGTTCCAGCACAATTTATGGAACAGTAAAGTGCTGCATAAGTAGCTTCAAACTGGAAGGGTATCCCATACCTGACATAAATTGCATGATACAACAAGCATTAAGTATATAATGTGATTAGAGGTACCAGTGATGAGGAATTGATATACTGTACTTTGAGATATACCATGACATCAGAAAATAAGTAGCCTAGAATTTTCACACCATTCAGTCACTCTTTACAATATATACCAGTAAGTACATATTTATATACTGGTACATATACTGTACTGTATATATATATATATATATATATATATATATATATATATATATATATATATA
>JAGKTI010002201.1:0-26938 GCA_018397915.1 Birgus latro | reverse complement strand
GTGGAGAGTGAAAGACTGACGTGGAGAGTGTATGTGAGTGAGGTGGAGGGGGCGAGAGGGAGGGGGAGGCTGAGGATGAGATGGAGGGATGGAGTGGAGAGGTATATGAGAGAGGGGGGTGTGAGTTGGGAGCGTGGTAGTGAAATGGCAGGGGACAGAGTGTCACGGAGGCGATTTGTTTGTGGCCACCCCGTGCGGGATTGAGGCGTCTGGCAATAGATAGATAGATAGATAGACAAAAGGAGAGAGAGTACAGTAGTTACATACTTACATTTAACTCTCTGGATAATAACAATATTGATGATGATTTCAGCAGCCAGGAACACTATGGCTGATATCCAAAAGTACCTGGGGCTGAAAATCACCTCAGTGATGAAATCTCTGCTAACATATTCATGGTAGAGATGCTTCAGTTTCTCTGACATGGTTGGATGTTTTCTTCTCACATTTTTATCCACTGGAGCCATGATGTCATATGAGATGCCTGTAATATTAACAAAGGATTAGCTATCAGGAAAGCAGCTTATGAGAAATCATTATATATATACAGTATTCACTTTTCTTTGCATGGTTGAATTAACACATCTCTTTTTTCACTTTGATCATCATTTTGAACTAAACAATCAAAATGTCAAAATTACATAATATCCTGAAGTGGTACTATCTTCATACAAAGTTAGTTTCATTAATAAAAAAAAAAAATCTTACAATTTTTGCACATGCTTCATATTAATGGACTAGGGGCATGTTTTCGTTTTAAGAATTTTCACATGTTAACAAAAATCTTCATATGTTCAATCATTCATTTACACAGGCTCCAGCATGCTTGCATGTATTAGCATTGATCACTTAATGGAGGTTCTCCATGCCACTCATTCCCTAGTAGCCTCTCTGTTCAGTTCCAAACAATCTTCTGAGGGGAGATGCACTGAAGTCTCCCTAGCACAACAGCAGCAAAGTTACAAAGAAACCATTCTGATATCTTGGGAATGTATCACATCATTCAAAATCATCTCCAGAAAGGGATGAACTGGCCTGTTGCCATGATGCCAGAAAAAATACACAAGGTACATTTTTAATTTGCCCTTGGACACCAGAGTAGTGGGCATATCATGTGGTGTGGTGACAGCTCTTTCCAGTGTACCAAAGTGAATGGTGCTAGGGTAAGGTGTCCATTAACAGTCAGTAGGTATGACCATCAATACACTGGGAAAACTATGAAACACTCAAAGCAGTTTACGATCTGGGGCTTTTTTGGAAGTGTCATGGAGAGAAGTAGCTTGTATTTCTGCCAAAGAATGTTACAATGGACAGTGACTGGTATTTGGAGGTGTTTGAACAGCATTTCCATGCTGTGTATGATTTTCATGGTTATAATACCTTCATGCAGGATAGTGCAATGTGCCACAGTTCCATGAAAATGATCAACTGATAACAATATTTAAGATTATGTAATGGATGTAGAACAACCAAGACCTAATTCCAACTGAAAATGCTTGGTCATGCATGAAATAGCCTTAATTTTCAGGATACCTCATCTATCTGTGCCCCACCTAACAAATGTCATCAAGTAGGTTTGGATTCAAGACAAAAGTGTGGATACTTTCAGAGTCTGATTTCATGTCAAATGGTCATACACAATAAAGTCTGGACCATCAGATATTAACTAAAAGATTGGCAATACCTTATCTGTTTATAGTTTTTTACCATAAACTGTGTCACAAAAAAACAGGCAGTACTGAATGACTGCAGTGGCTATAAGAGTGCTGACTGTCAATGGTAAGCCATGCATTTACCACCTCAGACTATTAAAAAAAAGGAAGGTTGGATTGAAACAAGGATGTGTCATGTCTCCATGGTTGTTCAATCTGTATATGGATGGGGTTATAAAAGAGATACAAGGTCGGGCAGTGGATGTTGGAGCGGCCCTAGTGAGAGAGGGCAGTGTTTGGAAACTACCTGTACTGTTGTTTGCAGATGATACTGTGTTGTTGAGTGAAGACGAAGGGGAGCTGCAAGGCTTGGTAGATGAGTTTGGGAGAGTGTGTAAGAAACGGAATGTAAAGGTGAATGTGGGGAAGAGTAAAGTGATGGTCTTCGAGAGAAGTGAAGCCAGAGAGTGTACAGTGAGATTGGATGGGAAGGAAATGGAGAATGTGAGTGAATTTAAGTACTTGGGTAGTGTGATGAGTAAGGATGGTAGTCTGGAGGGTGAAGTGCTCGAAAGGGTACAGCAGGGAAGGAAGGTTGCTGGTTCGTTGAAAGCAGTGATAAGAAACAGGGAGGTGAGCATGGAAGTGAAAAAGTTGTTACATGACAGTATTGTGATACCAACTCTGACATATGGAAGTGAAGCTTGGTCCCTGTTGGAAGGACAGAAGTCAAGAGTGAGAGCAGTGGAAAAGAGTTATGTGAGAGGAGCATGTGGAGTCACATGGAGAGACAGACTAACAAATGAGGAAGTGAAGGAGCGTTGTGGTGTGCTTGAGGACGTGATGGGAAGCGTTAGGAGAAACACGTTAAGGTGGTTTGGGCATGTGGAGAGGATGGAGAGTGAAAGATTGACGAGGAGAGTGTATGTGAGTGAGGTGGAGGGGGCGAGAGGGAGGGGGAGGCCGAGGATGAGATGGAGGGATGGAGTGGAGAGGTATATGAGAGAGGGGGGTGTGAGTTGGGAGCGTGGTAGTGAAATGGCAGGGGACAGAGTGACATGGAGGCAATTTGTTTGTGGCCACCCCGTTCGGGATTGAGGCGTCTGGCAATAGATAGATAGATAGATAGTAGAATTGTGGGAAAAATACCACATATAGTGTAGATGTTTAGCCTATGAACATAAATGATCCGCTACTTAGGTCCTAGTTTCGAGAGATTAGGATTCATCAGGCTTGGTGTTTGTGATTCTCATCAGCTAAATACCCCTCACTGTAATACTCTACAGTACTCAAAAAAAAAAAAAAAAAAAAAAAAAAAAAAAAAAAAAAAAAAGCAGCAGTCAGAAATCATTTAAAGCCAGCTGTTGCAGGGTCAAGGTCTCACCTTGCACGAGGGAAGTAATTTACGTGACATCCCCATAAGGATGCATTTCCAAACCAAATAACATATAGATCCCCCCCCCCTAATATTGAGAAAATGTCATACAAGAGACTAAAAATACCATGTGGTCATTTTGTGATAAAGCAGTTGGGATTACGACAGCCATAAGTATACATATACACTCACAGACTACAATTACGGCACTTATAGAGGTTTTATACATAAAGTGAATGCCAGAGTTGTTAGATTAGGTTAGGTTAATAAAGCTAGAATTCAGCTTAAAGTGCTAGAATTTAGCAGTTATGTTTGGTGGTTCAGTTTAGTTAGGTAGGGTTAAGGCTGCCGTAATCATAGTCCGTGAGTGTAGGTTACGGCCGCCGTGATCTTAGTCTGTGAGTGTATACTTATGGCTGCCGTAATCCTAACCACAGCCTAAACTAAAATAGCATACCCCTATTTTTGACATATATAACAGCCAGAGATGACAGCTGGACAAGCCCACCCCTTCCTTTTGTACTAAGTGCTGAAAAGCACATTTGCAACATCTGTATAGAAGAGAAATTACCTGTACATGGATGGGGTTATAAAAGAGATACAAGGTCGGGCAGTGGATGTTGGAGCGGCCCTAGTGAGAGAGGGCAGTGTTTGGAAACTCCCTGTACTGTTGTTTGCAGATGATACTGTGTTGTTGAATGAAGACGAAGGGGAGCTGCAAGGCTTGGTAGATGAGTTTGGGAGGGTGTGTAAGAAACGAAATCTAAAGGTGAATGTAGGGAAAAGTAAAGTGATGGTCTTCGAGAGAAGTGAAGCCAGTGAATGTACAGTGAGATTGGATGGGGAGGATATGGAGAATGTGAGTGCATTTAAGTACTTGGGTAGTGTGATGAGTAAGGATGGAAGTCTGGAGGGTGAAGTGCTTGAAAGGGTGCAGCAGGGAAGGAAGGTTGCTGGTTCGTTGAAAGCAGTGATAAGAAACAGGGAGGTGAGCATGGAAGTGAAAAAGTTGTTGCACGACAGTTTTGTGATACCAACTCTGACATATGGAAGTGAAGCTTGGACCCTGTTGGAAGGACAGAAGTCAAGAGTGAGAGCAGTGGAAATGAGTTATTTGAGAGGAGCATGTGGAGTCACATGGAGAGACAGACTAACAAATGAGGAAGTGAAGGAGCATTGTGGTGTGGTTGTGGATGTGATAGGAAGCGTTAGGAGAAACATGTTACAGTGGTTTGGGCATGTGGAGAGGATGGAGAGTGAAAGACTGACGAGGAGAGTGTATGTGAGTGAGGTGGAGGGGGCGAGAGGGAGGGGGAGGCCGAGGATGAGATGGAAGGATGGAGTGGAGAGGTACATGAGAAAGGGGGGTGTGGGTTGAGAGCGGGGTGGTGAAATGGCGGGGGACAGAGCGACATGGAGGCGATTTGTTTGTGGCCACCCCGTGCGGGATTGAGGCGTCTGGCAATAGATAGATAGATAGCACACACTTAATGATGAACATAGTTTCCTTTACTGACAGTTGAGTGTATTGAAATACTACTACCAAAGGTTCATCTGAAATATGAACCCAGCAGAGTGTAGGCAAAAAATGCTCCCCCACTTCAGTATACTATACCCCTTTCAGGTGATGGAGAGATGAGAGGAAGGCGCTCCTCTTCAGCCTCAGAACAAAAAGCGAATTAAACAAAATATATACCATCATCGTCACCCATACCTCCTTTCATACCCCAATGTAGGATAAGGTAGGGTCCAGAGAGCCTTAAAAAAAGAAAATGATACTAACCAATACATACCTTCTTTTGGGGGGTTTATGGAAGGATCATTGGCACTCGTGCCTCGCGGTAGCTTGTTTACTGACGAGCGCGCCGACAGGATTTGTCACTCAGTACATCAAACGTACTCAAATGTACGTAATTTAAAATCCCAACTGTCGAAGCTATACATAGATATAAATAAGATATCTATGAAGCTATAGGACCCTACTCAAACACAATCAACCTATCCTATCCTATCCTAACTTACTGGGAGGCTTTGCCGATTCCATACAAACCCTCCTCGAACAAGCCCACCCCTCAACCCCCGTACAACTCTCTCTCCCCCCGTTACACGGTTAGTTATGACTGCCATACACTATATATTAGTAACGTGAACCTCGTATAGATGGGTACTAGGGCCGCATGTATAGCAATAATTCGTGCTACAGGGACTATGGTATACAGCCCAGGAATGAAAGAAAAAGAAGAGTGTGAAGGAAGAACTGGCATAAGAAAAGATCAAAATCCACACTGGACAGGACCACGATTGCGCTATCATTCCTATACACCGTCGGGCATGATTGTACAAGTGTCATTACTATTGAGATAATCAAACTCAAACCTCCAATAACACTCACACACGACGTTTATCCCTGCGCAATCATGTTTACGCAATCATGACTGACAGTGCATAGGGCGCTTAAGACCCCTCTACGCTATTTTATTCTTGCGACTCTAGACAGTTTTATATGCTGCTTAACTCTAAACGAGTTTTATATAGGTCTGGGGAGAGCGCTTGTAGTAAAAGGGGTTAGTGAAACTTCACACATTTGTAAACACTGTATGCAACTGTTTTGCTGAATGGGGTGTGTGGCAAGACCTTTTGTTGTATATGTACTCGTATGTAACCCTCAGTTTTGAAAAGCTTTCCCTAAGCAACTGCGGTAAGAATAAACTACGAGGAAAACGACTGAGAAGGAAAGGGGGGGGTGAAAGCAGAGTCAACTGAGGATTTATCAGGAAATTCGCTACGGATTGAAAGGTTGGGCGAAGAAAGTTTCAAAAGAGGCGCCAGATGGGAAGCCATTTTTATAGTGGCGTTTACGTAAATATATTTTCAATTATTGAAAATTTAAAGGAGATTTGTTGATAACATTGGTTATTGGAACGAAAAAATTGCAGAAATAACAAGAAAAAAGAAAAAGGTTTTAAAAAGTACTTGAACCAAACGTAGCATTCTTTACTACAAGATGGTGGTTGACGAAGAAGGGAGAGTTGGGTGGTGATTATCATACAGTTACATCGTTCGACATCTGCTTGCAGGGGAAGGTAAACCTTATTTTTATTAACGGTGTCAATACAGATAAATTTCAAGGCCCACTTCCATTCTCTTCATGCATCCAAGACGCCATGTGCAGAGGTAAGGAGGCCTCCAGATAGCCTATGCGGGTAAACGACGGCAGCACATCCAACAAAAAGGGTGGAAATCCGGACCGCGTCTTGATTATATACCCCAATTAACTTCAATTTATCGGTCACTGTCAGAAATGTATGTAGCTTTTAGGTATTGAGCACATGATTCTGCAATGTTTTGGCTTAGGCATTTCTCGGTGTTGGTCGGTGCACTCATTTTTAATGCTGATGTTTTTAAAGGCTTTAATCATCGGAGTATGGTGTCATGCTGAACCAGCACCATTAGTGTGCCACCACCAAGTAGTGCTTTTGTTTTGTGTTTTTACCATAATGTATGGGCTTTCTGTTGTTTACCTGAAAGTTAGGGAAAATTTTCAGTCATAACACAGCATTCTGAAGGTGAAATTGTTTTTCCTGTATTAATTATGGGTCTCACTAATCTGAAAGACAAATGACAGCGAATGATGAATGACACCGGTAAATTTATATAATTGCTGCTCCCTACTGTCATTCACCATTCAGATTAGTCTGGCCCGAAAACTGAATGACATTAAAATCACATAGAATGAAACATTGTTATAGTGTAAACTCTCTGTTGACACCTCATTGCGTCTTTAGGAAACCGAATGACAAATATCACATGAAATGACACTGGTATTACCAGTCATTCCAGTGTATACCCTCTTTCAACACCTCATTTTTTTTTTTTTTTACAGCTACATGTATCTGGCATGAATTTGAAGCATACAACTCAGGAGGAGTTCCTGTATGGCAAACGTGATGCTGCCAACACTTTAAATAGATTATACAAATGATAAATGTACAATTGTATACTTCACAGATCTTACACTCAGACATGGCAAAATATAAAAGTACTGTATCTCGGTGATAAGTTATTTTAAAGAAATCTTTCAAAGGTTAACCTGTGGCATCCCCTCAGCGTATGGGTATGTTGCAGTTTTTTTCATTCTGAGACCTGATGATGTCTGTCTGTCCATCTATTGCCAGACTCCTCAGTCCCGCACGGGGTGGCCACAAACAAATCGCCTCCATGTCAGTCTGTCCCCTGTCATTTCACTACCACGCTCCCAGCTCACACACCCCTCTCTCATATACCTCTCCACTCCATCCCTCCATCTCATCCTTGGCCTCCCCCTCCCTCTCGCCCCCTCCACCTCACTCACATGCACTCTTCTCGTCAGTCTTTCACTCTCCATCCTCTCCACATGCCCAAACCACCTTAACATGTTTCTCCTAACGCTTCCCATCATGTCCTCAACCACACCACAACGCTCCTTCACTTCCTCATTTGTTAGTCTGTCTCTCCATGTGACTCCACATGCTCCTCTCAAATAACTCATTTCCACTGCTCTCACTCTTGACTTCTGTCCTTCCAACAGGGTCCAAGCTTCACTTCCATATGTCAGAGTTGGTATCACAATACTGTCATGTAACAACTTTTTCACTTCCATGCTCACCTTCCTGTTTCTTATCACTGCTTTCAACGAACCAGCAACCTTCCTTCCCTGCTGCACCCTTTCGAGCACCTCACCCTCCAGACTTCCATCCTTACTCATCACACTGCCCAAGTACTTAAATTCACTCACATTCTCCATATCCTTCCCATCCAGTCTCACTGTACATTCACTGGCTTCACTTCTTTCTAAGACCATCACTTTACTCTTCCCTACATTCACCTTTAGATTCCGTTTCTTACATACACTCCCAAACTCATCTACCAAGCCTTGCAGCTCCCCTTCGTCTTCGCTCAACAACACAGTATCATCTGCAAACAACAGTACAGGGAGTTTCCAAACACTGCCCTCTCTCACTAGGGCCGCTCCAACATCCACTGCCCGACCTTGTATCTCTTTTATAACCCCATCCATATACAGATTGAACAACCATGGAGACATGACACATCCTTGTTTCAATCCAACCTTCAAATGGAAAGATTCACTCAGTTTGCCATCCACACGCACTGCAGCCTTAGCACCCTCATACATACTCTTCACTGCCTTCAACAACTTCCCATCCACTCCATATATTCTTAATACCTTCCACAAACCTTGTCTATCCACCCTGTCATATGCTTTCTCCAGATCCATGAAGGCGGCTGCATACAACTTCTTGCCCTTCTCTAGAAAGTTTTCCACTAAGGATCTAAGAATGAATATCTGGTCTACACAACCTCTTCCCTTCCTAAAACCTCCTTGTTCTTCTCCAACTAATTCCTCAGTAATTTCCCTAACTCTGTCAATAAGTATCCTACCATATACTTTTCCTATTACACTGAGAAGGCAAATGCCCCTATGATTACCACACACTGCTTTTTCCCCTTTTCCTTTGTACAGAGGAATAATTATACCTGACTTCCAATCCTCTGGGACTCTACCCTCCTCCCAAGCCAATCTGCACACCTTCCACATCCATTCTATTACTATCTCTCCCCCATACTTCAGCATTTCACCACACACTCCATCAATTCCTGGGGCTTTCCCCATTTTAACTTTCTTCATTGCTTCCACCACTTCCATCATGGTGATTTCTTCCTCTCTTCTCACAACCCTCCTTCTCCCTGCCATTCCCCTGCCACTTACACTTGCATTATTTTCATTCTTTATGTTCAGCAGTTCATTAAAGTGTTCTCTCCATCTGTTTACTTTTTCTCCCTTCTCCACTAGTAATCTACCATTTTTATCTTTCACACCCCCACTGCCTTCGTTGGCACCCTGTCTAGCTCTCTTTACCTCCTTCCAGAACATTTTCTTACATTCCCTCCACTTTGCACTCAAATTCCTTCCAAATTCCTCATCCACTCTCTTCTTACTCTCTCTTACTAATCTTTTCATCTCACGCCTCCTCACTACATATAGTTGCACAGGTACATTTTGTGATCGCGAGGTCCGTCATATGCACATTTTTGGTGATTTTTGGTAGGCATATGCGGGAAACCTTCCTCTACCCGCCGCCAGGTGGGGACACTCCCCGACCCAGCATGACACCCGCGCGCCATTGTCGTGGTCACTCATCTGTTAGCAGTGACCCAGTAAAGACATGGCACACTGCGGTCTCTCCAATGATGAAATTCAAGTTGCTCTTGATGCCTTCATAGGCGACAGCAATTTTCCAGTTGATGATGATGTAGAGTACAAGGATTACTTGGCGCTGGAGGAAGAAATGAGCAGCAGTGATGAGGAGGTACCGTCGCCAAGGAAGGTGCAGTATGTCACGTACCGCAGGGCTAGGGAAGGCCAGCTTGGACCACAACTATGTTCACGCACCTCTCCTGCCTGTGGACGAAGGGTCTGACGAGGATAAGGACGGAGCAGTAGGTGGGGATAGTAGTAGTAGTAGTTGTTCCCTAGGCAGTCTGGCCAAATAGCCCCGAGTCCCTAAGGAAGGTCACGGCTGAGACCAGGCTTTCCCACAGAGCTCTCAAGGAGTGTATGTTGTGTTGTTGGCATAGGTGATTGTGTGCAATGCAGTCTTCCATAATGTGCTGAATAGTATGGGGTGCTGTGTTACATCCTAGACAGGCAACAGTGACAGAGTCATCCAGCCCCTTCTGATAACTTAAGAGGGCTGGATGATGCCCACATCTCAGCCTGACCAGGTGGACCCTGTCATCACGAGGGAGATAGGATTTAGAAGGGTTGATATCAGGGGGCCATGCATGCAGCTGTGTGTTGTCTTTAAGTGAGTGAATGGAGCGGCACGTGATTTGAGTATGGATATGCTTCTGGAAGGTGGTCTGAGGTGGGCAAGGGGGAGAGATGACAGTATTTGTGTATAATATCATGTGCTGGGTGTTGTTTTGATGTTCCTTGGTGTGTGTGGATGTGCTGCCATGTAGTGTAGTGGATGTTGTGGGTTTGTGGAGGCAGCAGTGAGAATTTTGGTGCCTCATGTCTAGATGATCCTTGATTTTGAGGACTTTGGTTTCTTGATGTAGGTGGTCTGTGGGCGTTGTAGCTGTGCAACTTGTGATTATTTTTAGGGCCTTGTTCTGTATGGTCTGTAGAGTCTTGTAGTGTGTTTTAATGAGGTTAGGACCCCAAGCAGGGCTTGCATAATTCATCACTGAATGTATATATTGTTTGTATACTCTGGTGGTGGTTTCTTTGTTGTGTCCAAATGTTGTATGGGCAAGTGACCTCAAGGCATTGAGTCTTGGTGTTAATTTATCTTTAATGTTTCTGATATGTTGTTTAAATGACACTGATGTATGTTACACCAAGGATTTTGTGTGTATTTACCTAATTGTATTTACCTAATTGTGATATACAGGAAATGAGCTACGCTCGTGGGGTCCCGTCTCTATTTCTCAATAAGTCAAATTTTGCCTTAAACTCATTTAAGTTTTTAGACTGGACGATCTCTTTGTCCAGGCTATTCCACAGGTCTATACATCTATACGGAAAACTATATTTCTTGATGTCCTTCGAGCAGCGCGGCTTCTTTAGTTTCATTCCATGTCCTCTTGTTGCTCTCTCATCCCACACAAACAGATTTTCTCTGTCAATTTTATCTACTCCTATCATGGTCCTGAACACTGCAATCATGTCACCCCTCTCTCTCCTTTCCTCTAAGGAGGGCAAATCCAGCCTTTCCAGCCTCTCTCTGTATGGCAAATCTGCCAGACTAGGGACCATCTTGGTTGCTGTTCTTTGTATTCTCTCAATCTTGGTTATATCTTTCTTTTTGTGTGGGGACCACACTACTGCTGCATATTCTAACCTGGGCCGGATCATGGCCACTATCAATTTTTTTATCATCTCCTCATCCATGTAATGAAATGCCACTCTTATATTGGTCAAGAGTTTATATGTCTCTCTCACTATCTTATTTATGTGCTTTTCAGGCGACAAACTATCCTGGACCAGCACTCCCAAATCTTTCTCTTCTCTCGCTTTTCTAATTGGTTCATTACCCATCAAATAATTCAATGATGGCCTCTTGGTACTTTTACCCATTTCCAATATTTTACATTTTTTTGCGTTGAATTTCATTTCCCACATCCGGCTCCAATCATATATCCTATCCAGATCCTCCTGTAGCATTTTACAGTCCTCTTCAACCTCTACCTTTCTCAAGATCTTTGCATCATCAGCAAACAGGCTTGCGTAGCTGTTCACTCCATCTACCATATCATTTACATAAATCAAGAACATTACTGGTGCCAACACCGAGCCCTGTGGGACACCACTTGTTACTTCCCTCCATCCAGATGTCCTGTCCTTTATTACTGTCCTCATTTGTCTGTCACTCAAAAAGTCTCTCATCCATTCCAGGAGGCTTCCCTTCAGTCCTCCTATATGCTCTAATTTCCATAATAGTCTCTTGTGGGGTACTTTGTCGAAGGCCTTCTCCAAATCTAAGTACACACAATCCACCCAACCGTCTCTCTCCTGTAGCACGTCAATCGCCCTTGAGTAGAAGCTCAACAAGTTGGAAACACATGACCTTCCACTTCTGAATCCAAACTGACTTTCAGTCAAAATATTCATCTCTTCCAGATATTTTATCCATCTATCTTTCAGGATTCTCTCACACAATTTCGCAACCATGCTGGTTAGGGACACTGGTCTATAATTCAGGGGTTCTTCCTTGTTTCCTCCCTTGTAGATTGGCACCACATTTGCCCTCTTCCATTCCCGAGGCACTTTCCCCTCTTCCAAGGAGCACACAATTAAATTGTGAATCTTATCCGCCAGTTGTTCTCTGCATTCCTTCAGTACCCAATTAGAGATTCCATCCGGTCCTGGGGCCTTCCTTACATCTTGAGCTCCCAGTAATTTATACACTTCCTGCACTTCCACTTTTATATCTTTTATCACTACATTTCTAATCACTTCCTCTCCTTCCACAAACTCCCTTTCCTTAGTGAAAACCGATTGGAAGCATTTGTTCATTACTTCAGCTTGCATTACTGCATCCTTGTAGACCTCTCCTTCTACTTTCAGTCTGGTGATTCCTTCCCTTTGCTTCAATTTGCCATTAACAAATCTATAAAACAATTTGGGTTCATCCTTACATTTGTCAATTATACCTTTTTCAAAGTTCCTTTCTTCCTCTCTACGTATTCTTGTATATTCATTTCTAGTTCTTTTATATTCTTCCTTTTTCCTGATATTACTTCTCTTTTTCCATTTGTTCCATGCCATGTCCCTCTCTTTTTTCGCTATTATACACCTTCTATTAAACCACACCTTTTTCCTGTTTTCTTTCCCACTTACTCTTGGCACATATTTTTCCACTCCCAAATTGTAGAGGTCCAAAAAGATATCCCACTTCCTTTGTATCTCTCTTGTTTCTCTGAACCCTCTCCAGTCCGCATTTTCAAAAAATTTTCTCAATTCTGCAAAGTTTGCTTTCCCAAAGTTGTATCGTCCTTGCCTATAAAGCTCATCTCTTGGCACCATGTTCCCTATCATCATCTGGAACTCAATGACCACATGATCACTCTTTCCTATAGGACACAGATAATTTAATGATTCAATTACATCAGGCTCCCTGGATAGTAGCAAATCTAATCTTGCTGGTGTGTCATCACCTCTGAATCGTGTCTCTTCTTTAACCCACTGTGTCATTACATTATTCATTGCTATATTTAACAATTTTGTGCCCCACGAATCTTCACTGCCTCCCGAGTCCCATTCCTCCCAGTTCACCTCTTTACAATTAAAGTCACCCATTAGGATTATATTGTTGCTTTTCTCGATCACTTTCTGTAGATAACTAACCATGTCTGACAACATCTCCTGGTATTCATCGTCATTCCATGCTCTCATCTTAGGGGGAACATATACCACTGCCATATCTCTCTTACCATTCTCCCCAGTTTCTAATTTCAAATTTATGGCTTCGGCCCTACCCTCTGCCATTTCCACAGTATCTACGTTTATATTGTCCTTCACTGCTATCATCACTCCTCCTCCCATTTTTTCTTTTCTGTCTCTTCTCCATAATTTGTATTTCCCACCTCCCATATGAACATCAATATCTTCTTTCAATTTAGTTTCTACAAAGCACATAACATCAGGTTCATGTGCTCTCAAAAAATCATTGATTTCTAACCTTGCCGATATTAGTCCATCAATGTTTGTGTACGCCACTTTCAAACTTTTTTCATCGTTTTTTATACTCTCGTCTCCCCTTCCTTCCGTCGATACCACTTTCTCAATTTCTGGTCCATAACTCTCCAATAGAACTCTGTCTTCTCTTTCTCCGTTCGTTGTTCGTTTTTTATCTTTGCTTCCTTTACTAACTCCTTTAATTTAGCTCTTTCCTCTTCATTTGCATCTCTCCTAATCCAAACATTTTTAAACCCCTCTTTCTCTGACAATTTCCACATTCTACTTATGATTTCATTCACTATTACTTGGGACTTAAACTTTACTTTCATGGGCCTTGCCCCACCATCCTCGTACTTTCCTAACCTAAACACTTCTTCAATCTCTTCTTGGGCTTCATTGTTTCCTTCCATAACCAGTGATATTATTTCTTTAGCCTTGCTCAGTTCCTCTCTTTCTCTTTCAGATCTCACTGTCATTCGTTTTTCTTTTATTCCTGAAATTATCACACATTTTTTCTTGTCTGCTACATCCCTAACCAAAGATTCTCTACTTCTTAGTACTCTAACCACTTCCTTTTCCACTTTTTCCTTACTTTGTTGCTCTATGATTTCCTTCAAATTTACATTTCCTTCCTCCTGTATTTTCTTCCACCCCTTATGTTGCTCCTTGATTTCCTGAATGTGCTCATCTTGCCTCCTCGATTTTGATTCGTATTCATCTAGTTTACTTTTTATTCTGTCCCTTTCTTCTTCCAAACTCTTATTCTCCCTCTTCAGCTGTTTTATTTCATTTGATGCGGATTCATTATTCGCCTTTAATTCTGTAACTTCTTTTTCTTGTTCCTCACTACGTGTGCTAACCTTTTCCAGTCTATTCTGTAGGACTTTGATCTCTCTCTCTTGCTCTATGGTCCGTTCTTGCAGCTGCTTAATTACTTCCCATACCTTTTTTAACTCCTGGACATTCCTCTCCGCCGTTTTCTCGACTCCTGCTACTCTTGTTTGTTGCAGCTTATCACTTCCTTTGCCTACATTTAGCTCGGAGAAGCCCGCAAATTCCCCCTCGCCAGTTGTAAACAATCCTCCGTCTCTCTCCGCCATGATGCAACCATATGGAAACTTTCTTTTTCACTTTGTCTCGTATTTTTCGGGCAGAAACTTGTGTTTTTTTAAACTAATATCCGACGGGACCACCACTCACGCATTCAACCACATAATCACAATAGGCTATCTCCTTTTCGCTGCTAGTTCTGCGATTATTTCCCCTCGATCCAGGAGCAGCTCCGTCTCTCTCCCTCTACTACTGTGTGTGTGTGTGTGTGTGTGGTAGGGGAGTGTTTATGGTGAGGTGTGGAATGTGACTGTGTTCTGCTTGGAGTTGGCATTGATTAAATCAAATTGATTTAATCATGTTGTAAAATAATTGACTTTTTTTGCTAAAAAAAAAAATTATCTAAAAGTTAACAAAAATAAAATGTGAAGGTTTATAAAAGTTGTGTATAACTTTGTGTTGGCATTGATTTATTCAGATACTTAAGCATTAAGTTAGTAGATTTTGGAGAATGGTGCCATTAGAATTTGCTAGATTGTATGACAGAATAAATATTTTTACATTTGTGTAACTAAGTATTGAAGTTGCACATCTGAAATAATGAGCCATAAATAAAAAACCAAGCCATAGGACTAGGTAGGCAATGCTTGGTCACTTAAGGCCATGTCATAATAATAGCTAGAGATTTTTCTGTGTGGTAATACAGTCAGCTTTGGAATATGCTGTCTTGATTACCACTGGCAACTCAGCCTTAACCAGTATGGGTAGTGTACAGACAGGACTTGAGCAGGTATGTATCTGGATTCTGGGCAGTGGCTTTCAGTCTGAGCCATCAGTGGATAGACAGGACATGAAGTTAACAGTATTCAGTATAGAGTACTGTTTTTGAAATATTAGCTATATAATAAACAGAAAAAATAAATAAATCAAATAAATTGAGTAAATAAAAAAATCATTGATTTTTTAATTTTTGTGATAAAAAAAAATCACCAACCCCGGTTCTGCTGTCCACTTTGTCACAAGAATCACTGTAGATTTGGCTGGGGGCTATTTTGAGCCTTTTTGTGGTGAACCATTTGTGTAGTGTGTTGAGGTAAGGTTGGAGGATGTGTGCAGCCATGTTTGTGTTTTGGTGTGTACATGTAAATATTATGTTGTCTGCATAGGAAGCTATGTGTATCTATGGTGTGTAGGGTGTGGGTATGTTGTGCATGTATAGGTTAACCCCTAAACCGTGGGTCGTCACTTTCGTGACGGCCGGGTGCAATGGATCATACCACGGGGCGTCACTTTTATGACTCTGTGTGTTTTTTTTAATTCGCCTGGGCTTTCAGGCAGTGACTTGTATCATCTATCAGCACTGCTAATATCCAACAATAGTCAGAGCTGCTAATATCTTCAGTACTTCCATTGATTGTTGACAATTTGGCCATTTTCCCCCATTCTAGACTCCCCTCCCTACCTCCCCTCCATTACCTTCTCTTGTCATCTGCTCAGCCGCTCTGTGCTAAGTAAATCTTCCCCGGATTTTTCCACTGTTTTCATCCATTGGAATGAGCCCTATGCCCTATTCTTATACAAAATAATATACACTATATATATAAAAAATAAGGTAATTGATAGTGCCATACACCTGGAATTGGCTAATTATCACTTGGCGACATCCAACCTGCACTTGTTCGCTAATTTTCCCTGCTTTTTTCCCCCGTGAAATATGCCGTATGAGCTACTCTCGTAATATAAATGTATATAAGAAAGGAAGGGAGAAGCCTGAGTGATAGTTATATTCACCTGGAACTACCTATTTTATTATGTATTGTCTAGATTTCATACGACTTATTTCTTAGCATATACATTAGCAGCTGACATTTTCAACGTATGGCTACCGAGATACATATTGTACATTCAGTTCGCTCTCATTCTTCATGGTGAAATCACGTCGCAGTTGCGCCCCTCCATTTCTGCCGCGTTTGCGCCCATTATAAGAGGCCCTGTGACCTCTACCCCTACTGAACATTGTGTGGGAAGCAGTAAAGGGCTGTAGATATATATAAGTGTAAGAAAGTACTAGAAATAATAAAGTGTGAATGTGTATATGAGCAAGAAATGACAGAATAGCAGCGGCAAATTAGCGCGAGTGGGAGGCTCGTATGCGCTCGTATTTTACATTGGTTTCACAGTTTTTTTTTTTTTTTTTTTTTGAGTATGGATTCCAAACTACTTGGAAATCATTGAATAGTGTTTCTAGTGTTACTATCTGGCAGTCGTATTCATATTACAGGAAGTGTAAAGTGGAGACTTACCCAACTTCAGAAGTCTCCACAAGTCCTGGTAGTCGACGAGTGCTAAAAAAAGCATGTCAGGAGAAAGCTGAAGGTATGTGCCATATGCATATTTAATTATAATATTCTATGACTAATAACTGATTTTTGGCAAATATTTTTAAAAAGTCAGCCGGAGCGCGAATATCCCCACGGGTTGGGCACGGCGCGCCTCCGACAACCCCGCAGATTAAGGGTTAAAGAGTGTAGGGGACAAAGCAGATCCTTGGGGGATGCCATTTGTAAAGTTTCTGATGTTCGAAGACTGACCGGAAAATGTTATATGTGCACATCCTTCTAAGTAGTTTGCCAGCCATCTTTTTGTGTTATTTTGCTTGTTTGTGTTGAATATTTTGTTTGTGAAGTTGTGGCAGTGGATGGCATCAAAAGCTTCCTAATGTCTAGTGTGACAAGAAGTGTTCTGAATGGTGACATAGCTGAATTCATGCCATCAAATCTCTCTGTGTAAGGTCTGTAAGAAGAGTGTTTGTGGAGTGTAATGGGCTAAAACCATGTTGTGATGGGGCTAGGGGGGTGCAAGGTGTAACTAGTTGTAGTACTAGTCGTTCAGTGATTTTGGAGGGGGTGCAGAGGAGTGTGATGGGGCGGTGTGGGGAAGGTAACGTGGGGTCTTTGTTGGGTTTGGGGATAGTGATGATAATGCCATGCTTCCAGATGTTAGCTATGTTGTGTGAGTAGCTGTAGTTTGATATGTTGGTGAGTGCTTGTATGCCTTGTGCTCCAAGATGTTTAAGGTGTACAGTATATATGTTGCTTATGTTGTCTGGACCACAGACAGATGAGTGCTTAACCCATTTGCTCCCAGCGAGGGATTTTGCTGGAAGGGTGCTAGGCGTACTGCCCTCCACCTGTCGGCTCATAGTCATGAAGCTCATGGGTCCCTTCCCTGGGGTTTCCTTCTATATTAAATTTTGAAAATGCCCAGTTCTGTCTAATATTGAGGACACTGGGTGCTAATGGGTTAAAGAAACTGATAAATTTGCCAGTGTTTAACCCATTGGCTTCCAGAGTTCCTGTGTGAGGGATTTTGCTTGAAGGGTGCTAGGCATACTGCCCTCCGCCTGTCGGCTCATAGTTGTGAAGCTCATGGGTCCCTTCCCCGGGGTTCCTTTTTTTATTAACCCCTTAACCGCAGGTCGTCACTTTCGTGACAGTCAGGTGCAATGGATCATACCGCGGGGCGTCACTTGAGTGACTTGTGTTATTTTTAATTCCCCCAGGCTTTCAGGTGGTGACTTGTATCATCTATCAGCACTGCCAATGTCCAACAATAGTCAGAGCTGCTAATGTCATCGGTACTCCCATCAATTGTTGACAGTTTAGCCATTTTCTCCCATTCTGGACTCCTCTCCCTACCTCCCCTCCATTACCCTCTCGTGTCGTCTGCTCAGCGCTGAGTAAATCTTCCCTGGATTTTTCCACTGTTTTCATCCATTGAAATGAGCCCTATGCCCTATTCTTATACAAAACAATATACAATTTATATATAAAAAATATGGTAATTGATAGTGCCGTACACCTGGAATTGGCTAATTATCAATTTGCAACATCCAACCTGCACTCGTTCACTAATTTTCCCTGCTTTTTTTCCCCGTGAAATATGCCGTATGAGCTACTCTCATAATATAAATGTATATAAGAAAGGAAGGGAGAAGCCTGAGTGATATAAATTCACCTGGAACTTCCTAATTTATTATGTATTGTCTAGATTTCGTACGACTTATTTCTTAGCATATACATTAGCAGCTGACATTTTCAACTCTTGGCTGCCGAGATACAGTCAGTTTGCTCTCGTCCTTCACGGTGAAATGACACTCCTCCATTCCTGCCGCTTTTGCTCCTATTATAAAAGGCCCTGTGACCTCTACCCCTACTAAACATCGTGTGGGAAACGGTAAAGGACAGTAGATATATATATAAGTGTAATAAAGTACTAGAAATAATAAAGTGTGAGTGTGTATATGAGTAAGAAATGACAGAATACCAGCGGCAAATTAGTGGGAGTGGGAGGCTCGTATGCGCTTGTATTTTACATTGCTTTCAGTGTGTGTGTGTGTGTGTGTGTGTGTGTGTGTGTGTTTTTTGGGTATGGATTCCAAACTACTTGGAAATCATTGAATAGTGTTTCTAGTGATAATATCTGGCGGTGGTATTCAGATTAGGGGATATCAGGAAGTGTAAAGTGGAGACTTAGTTACCCAACTTCAGAAGTCTCCAAAAGTCCTCCGGTAGTTGACGAATGCAAAAAAAATATCCAAGGAGAAAGCTGAAGGTATGTGCCATCTGCATATTTAATTATAATATTCTAGGACTAATAACTGATTTTTGGCAAATATTTTTAAAAAGTCAGTCGGAGCATGAATATCCCCGCGGGAATGGCCCGGCGCGCCTCCGACAACTCCGCTGTGTAGGGGTTAAAATTTGAAAATGCCCAGTTCTGTCCTATATTGAGGACACTGGGCACTAATGGGTTCAGGTTCTTAATGATGTGCTTCGTCTGGTTGTAAGTGAAAGGTGCGAAGTTTGGGTCAGTGGGGAACTGTCTCTTACGTCGGATGATACGTCGGTCATCGCGATGGGTGCTTAGATGGCTGACATGTGAAAAGTGATTGATGAGTGTTTGCTTGTTGTTTGAAGGTATGGTGTCTGTTGTCGTGATGGCAGCGTGTGATTGTGTAGTGTTGCTGTTGGATAGTGTGATGCTGTTTAGTGGTCTGTAGAGTTTGCTGGTGTTTGTTTTGTGGTCAAGTATTTGGAGATAATTATTCCAGTTTAGTGTTTGCTGTTCTGGTAATTTATTGTTTATTTGAGTGTTCAGTTCTTGTATTTGTTGTACGGTATCTTGTGTATGTGATGTTCGGGAGTGTCGTAGTGTGTCCTGTTGACTGATGAGGCTTTGAATTTCTGGTGTGAAGTTGGGGTTGTCTCTCTTTCTCTTGCTTCTAAGGATGTGTGTTTTGCCTGCATCTTATATAATTGTATTGAAAGTATGCACGGCGGTGTTGATGTTTGTGATGGATGTACTGTTTAATGTTTCAAATTGTTGTTCTGTTTCAGCTGTGAAGGCCTTCCAGTGGACTCTTTCATAATTAGTGTATGTGTGTCTGTGGCCAGCTGGGGTGATTCTGCCTTTGGTAGTGATGATGATTGGGAGATGGTCAGAGCCAAGGGTTCTGACCACTCTCCAGGATGTTGTGGGGGTGAGGTTTGGGGAGCAAAATGTGATGTCTGGGGATGGTGGGAGGAAGAGATTATTGAGTATGAAAAGATTGTCTGTTTGGGATTGTAGTGCCAGCCCTATGTCTGTGTCAGATTTGTTGACGTGCCAGGCTGACACCTTGGCGTTGAAATCACCACCTAGGATATGTTAGTATTTGTGGAGAGTAATTGTGTGGTACTGTGGGGGACGACTGGGGGGGAATATATGTGCTGGCGACTGTTATGTATGATTTGTTACCAGTGCGTATTTGATTGTATCTCTGTTGTGGTGTCATGTGGGGGGATAAGTGACTTTGTGTGTGCACTGGTATATGATGGATTTGTGTACTAGGGTGATGAGTCCACCG
The DNA here is from genome assembly GCA_018397915.1 of Birgus latro. Lineage (NCBI taxonomy): Eukaryota > Metazoa > Arthropoda > Malacostraca > Decapoda > Coenobitidae > Birgus > Birgus latro. The sequence continues at coordinate 6,707 of JAGKTI010002201.1, read as the reverse complement.
CCACCGCCGTCGGCCTGGTCTTGTCTAATGGTGGTGAAATTATGAAATGGAGTTTTTTTTTGTTGTGTGTAGTTTTGTTTCGTGTAAGATGGCAGTGTGTATGTTTTGTTGTTTGATGAATTGTGTGAGTTCCTGTTTTTTTGGTGTTTATGCCATCTATGTTTAATTGATGGATGTTTATGTTGTGTGTGTGATGTGTGTTGGGTGCTGCACCATGGGGGTGAGGTGGTGGTGTGGATGGAGGGGAAGGGGTAAGAGAAGATTGTGATGGAGGTGAGGGTTGGGGTGGATTAGGTTGGGGTGAAATTGGAGGGGTTGGGGGATTGGATGGTGTGGGAAGGATCGGTGGGTTGGACTGAGGAGGTGTGGAGGAAGTAGGAATAGGGTTGGTGGGGGGGTTAGTGGGTGGGGGGGAAGTAGCATAAGGAGCAGGTCCAGGTGTTTGTGTACTGTTTTCTGTATGCAAGTGTTGTGCAGGTGTAGTGGGTCCAGTTCTTGCAGGAATTGCACTGAACTGAACCCTCAGTCTGTCGGCTCGAAGTGATAGGTTTTGAGGATGTTAGACATATGTATTTGTCGGTGGGTCCTGCATTGCTCTCAATGTCCCTGGCTAGAAGTTGTCAAGAAATGACCACCGGGGAGTCATTTCTCGGTGTAGAAAAAACGGTGTTGTTGTGTGTGTTGTGTTGGTAGATGTGGTACTTGCCTGGGCGACCGAAGCCACTCCCAGGTTCTCGGGCCCCATGAGGGTTGGGGGGGGTTTGCTGTGGTTTGGCTCTCATGCTGTCCATCTCTTCTGCTTCGACAGCCTCTGGGGGATGGACCCATGGCGAAGACACCACCGCTGCAGGTCCAGTAGGTCGGGGTGTTCCCTCGTGGTTGGGGAGGGAGAGGATTTCGCTGTGGGGAGCTGAAGGGGTGGTGAAAGGAGGATGTGGTATGGAGCAATTGCTTTGTCTGGGGAAGGCGTGAGTGAAAGGGAAAGTGGTGGTGGTGGTGGTGAGGAGCTAGCTCCCAGATGAGCATGTGGTGCACCTGGGGAGCGGGCAGGTGGAGAGCAGCCACTTCCCAACACCTCTTTCGTCCCGCAAACTTCCCGCGCTTCCTTCCCACAGCCCCATGATGGGAGGAAAGGAAGGGAAAAGGGAAGGGAAAAGGAAGAGGGAAGGAAGGGAAAAGGGAAGGGAAAAGGAAGAGGGAAGAGGAGTGCGAGTGGGGACGGGTGCCGCTCTCCACATCCCCAACCTCCCCAACCACCCTCTCCCCCCCACCCTGACAAAGGTGACGATGGAGACAAGGCTGGAGACAATGTGTCATGGGACTGGGAAGATGGGAGTGATTTCACTCCCATCATTCACCAGTTCACAGAGAAGTGGCGGTCTGGCTGTACCGCACCTGGCCTCCACGCATGCTCCACCAGGGTGGATTTCTTCCACCAATACTTTAGTGAGGAGTTTGTGGAGTGGATTGTGGACCAAACCAACATATTCACTAGCAGCCAGCTCCACCAAAGTGAGCATGAAAGTACAACCAGCAGGCACTCCCAGCAGTATGACTACCCATTCAGGACATGTGAGATGTTCCTATTTATTGCCCTAGTTCTCTTGATGGGTATTGTGAGGAAATGATAGATTCCAGCATATTGATCTACAGACCCTGTGATAAACACACCTTTCTTTGGGAAGGTAATGGATTGGAATAGATTTCAGCAAATTCTGAGTCGCCTCCAGTTTTACGATGCCGACGACCCTGGAAATGCTAATAACACTGATAGAATGAGGAGAATAAGGATGGTTTTTGATCACCTGTGGGAAAAGTTCCGCTCATTCTTTTATCCTTACATAGACCTTGTCATAGACGAGAGTCTCGTTTTGTGGAGAGGCAATATTTCTTTTCAGTAGTACATACCCAGCAAGAGACACCATTTTGGGTTCGAGATCTTTGTTTTGTATGACTGTAAGACTGGTTATGTGCAAGACATAGTCTTGTACACCAGTGCACAGACAGACATAACAGAAGATCGGAGTATTGGACTCTCAGGGGCCGTGGTGAAGACCATGATAGAGGATTACCTTCATTGTGGTCACGGCTTGTACCTAAACAAATGGTACACTAGCCCCCTGCTCACTCGATACCTCCACCTTCACAACACTGGAGTCTGTGGCACTGTGTAAAAGAACCATCAGCATATGGTCAAGATTGGGTGGAAACTAACTTGACTAGAATGGGTTATTTTATTTTTTTTCAAATCTAATAACACCCTCGCCACTGTATGGAACCACAGCAGGGAAGTTTTCCTCCTGTCGACAGTACACCGTCCCTTGATGCACTGCACTAACTCCGTGGATTACCGCAGTGAGAGGAGGCTTCACATCTGGTAACCAGAATCAGTAATTGACTGCAGTGTCAGCATGAGGCAGGTTGAACAGTCTGACTCCATGATTTCGAGTATGGAGTGTGCCAGGACTACGTTCAAGTGGTACAAAAAGCTTTTTTTTCCCACCTGCTAGACATCACAGTCCTCAATGTCACTACCTTCATGCCTTGACTACGGGTGCCTCAGAGATGTTCAACGGGTTTGTGAGGGAGCTGTCCTGTGAACTGATCTCCAAATATGCAGAGGAAAGGCCTCACCACCACCCCCACCCTGCCACTGCTGGCCAGACTTCCCTGTGCCTCACAGGATGCCACCTCCCCAGCATCATCACTCCTCAACCGAACTCTCCTAGACCCCAGCGCTGCTGTCACATATGTAGTCACTCAAAAGCAAGTCCAGCCACTCAGAGAAAAGACATGAGGTACAATACAAGTGTGTTGACTGTAATGTAGGATTGTGTGTGGAGCCCTGTTTTCAGGACTACCACACCTTAGTACACTTCTGATGCTGTGTGTGCTTGCGATATATGACGCTCACTATAGTAGTCTGTCTTTCTTAATCCTGTAAGAGGTGGCCACAAACAAATCGCCTCCATATTGCCCTGTCCCGTGCCATTTCACTGCCCTGCTCCCAGCTCACACCCCCCTCTCTCATATACTTTTCCATTCCATCCCTCCATCTCATCCTTGGCCTCCCCCTCCCTCTTCCCCCCTCCACCTCACTCACATACACTCTCCTCATCAGTTTCTCACTCTCCATCCTCTCCACATGGCCAAACCACCTGATTGTGTTTCTCCAAACGCTTCCTGTCACATCCACACCACAACATTCCTTCACTTCCTCATTTGTCAGTCTGTATCTCCATGTGACTTCACATGCTCCTCTCAAATAACTCATTTCCACTGCTTTCACTCTTGACTTGTGTCCCTCCAACAAGGTCCAAGCATCACTTCCATATGTTAGAGTTGGTTTCACAATACTGTCATGTAGTAGCTTTTTTACTTCCATGCTCACTTCCCTGTTTGTTTTCACTGCTTTCAAGGAACCAGCAACCTTTCTTCCCTGTTGTACCCTTTCAAGCACCTCACCCTCTAAACTTCCATCCTTATTCATCACACTACCCAAGTACTTAAATGCACTCACATTTTCCATTTCCTCCTCATCCAACCTCACTGTACATTCATTGACTTCACTTCTCTCAAAGACCATCACTTTACTCTTCCCTACATTCACCTTTAGAGTCCGTTTCTTACACACACTCCCAAACTCATCCACCAAGCCTTGCAGCTCCCCTTCAACTTCATTTAACAATACAGTATCATCTAAACAACAGTACAGGGAGTTTCCAAACACTACCCTCTCTCACTTGGGCTGCTCCAGTATCCATTGCCCTACCTTTTATCTCTTTTATAACCCCATCCATATACAGATTGAACAGCCATGGAGGCATGAGACATCCTTGTTTCAATCCAACCTTCAAATAGAAAAATTCACTCAGTTCACTATCCACACTCACAGCAGCCTTAACACCCTCATATGTATTTTTCACTGCCTTCAACGACTTCCCACCTCCATGAAGGCTGCATACAGCTTCTTTCCCTTCTCTAGAAACTTTTTTTTACTAAACATCTAAGAATGGATATCTGATCTACACAACCTCTTCCATTCCTAAACTACTATAGTAGTACTAATTTCTGCTATAGTAGTACTACTTTCTGCTATAGTAGTAAGGCCTGTAAATATATGTGATGACTTATACAGTATAAGGTGTAATCTGGTATAATGTTTGTGGAAAAGTATTATGTAAGTTGAAAAATAGATTGTAATTTGAAACAAGTCACAGTGAGTCATTGATGCAAGAAATTGGCGATTTTTGTGTGTTCGGTGAGTGAAACAACGCTTATATCGCCTATATTTGTGTGTAAAAATCAATATATTCTTGTATTACATATAAATTCATACCAAATGAACAAATACCTACCTGTTCTGAGTAGTTTGGAATAGTTACCCCAACCATAGAAAACATGAGAGCAGAGCGTAGCTCCAGAGAAGACAGTACCAGGCGTGGGAAGGGTTGCCTGTACAGCGCACATTTAATCTCAGGTGAGCACTTTCTTTGGCATTTTCCGTTGTTTCTCATGAAAAACGGAGGTTTGAGGCCCCCCCCACCAAAAAAAAAAAAAAACTGCCAGGATTTGGGGGGTGGGGTGTCATTGGTGAAAAATCGGCTGGGATGCGGTGGGTTAATGTAGGGGATCTCCACAAATTGAGTTTTGTATTTGTCATTCTTTTTCTGTGCCTGCCCTCCTCTCTTCCTGTTTCTCCCATCTTTCCTGTCACTTCTTACTGCTTTTCTTTCCTTTACAGGTGGCTTTACATTGAGCGAAAAGCCAAATGGTTTCCTGTAAGCCAAGAAACCATTTACAACACTAGGTGGTAACCATATAACCAAACCATACGTGCTCCCTACATGTCAACAAGTGGGTTGGTGGAGGGTTGGTGCCCCTCCGTAAAATAAATAACTTAAAGTCAAATGGCCACCCCTTACGGGATTATGGTGTCTGGCAATAGATAGTTAGATAGAATTGAAATATGTGAAGATAACTTATTGACATCGAATCACTGTAGTATTTTCAAGAGAATGTGAGAGAAAAGTTGGTATCTAAATATAAGTGCACAAAAACAGTCATTTCATTCCATGTATTGGCACATATTCCATTTGATGGAAGTAAACTTTTGTTAAAAAGGTGTTTTCTGTTACTGTTGTTTGTTTTTTGAAGTTTTGAGATTTTACATACTGTCTCTCTATAATGTGTTGGAGTGAGAACCAGGAGGAGATGGAAACAGCGAGGCCAGCTTGAGATTTATTCTAATAGGTACAGGCAAGGGCTCGTCCTCTCTCTAGGGCAGTCCGAGTCAGACTGCCCACCAAGCCACGGGTGCGGGCATTGGCAGGAAACTTCCTGCTTGAATTCAGACTCCAACTCTGATGTCTAGATAGAATTCATTAAATGATCTATCTATCTATCTATTGCCAGACGCCATAGTCCCGTAAGGGGTGGCCATTTAACTTTGAGTTATTTGTTTTACAGGGAGGAACACTAACCCTCCACCAACACACTTGTTGACATGTAGGGAGCACGTTTGGTTTAGTTATGTGGTTGCCACCCAGCATTGTAAATGGTTTCTTGGCTTACAGGAAACTAGCTTGTCACTCAATGTAAAGCCACCTGTAAAGGAAAGAAAAGCAATAAGAAGTGACAGGAAAGATGGGAGAAGTAGGATTATAGGAAGGCAGACAGAAAAAGAATGATAAAGGGTAAGGAAGAAGTTGGCAGCACTACATCAAGTGAGTGGATGATGGTCGCCACCACCTACCACTAAGTTAAATACTGTACATTATGTGAGAAGAAAGTTTTTTGAGCATTTAGTTTTTACCCCTGGGGGTAGGGGGTTTTTCAAGAATTCTCCCCCAGTATCCCTGCTTGTCATAAGAGGCGACTAAAAGGGTTGGTGGTGGGTTAGTGCCCCACCCCGTAAAAACAACTAACTGAAAATACGAACAGGAAGCCTCGGACCAGGACTGACCAAAAGTTGACGATAACAGAACGGACAAAGGACGAGATAAAGATTGCGACCCGGAATGTGAGGGGTATGAATGATGAGGTGAAAGAGAGAGAGATTGTACAGGTGCTTGAGAGTGCGAAAGTGGATATATGTGGAATAACTGAAACTAAATGGCGAGGTGAGAGTGTGAGAGAATGGGAATATGGATGGGGTATATGCGCGGGAGTGGGTGAGAATGAGAGGGCGAAAGAGGGAGTGTGTATTGTTGTGAGCAACAGGTGGAAGGAGAATGTAAGAGAGTATGGATCAGTTGGGTCAAGGATTGTGTGGCTAAGAGTAAAAGTTGGACTACAAATGTGGGCAATTGTGTGCGTGTATGCGCCAACACAAGATCGTGTAAGTAGAGTGAGAGAAGAGTTTTGGACAAATGTGGAAGCCCGCTTGGAAAAGTTTGAAAGGAATGAGAGAGTGTTTCTGATTGGAGATATGAATGGAAAAGTAGGGAATGAGAAGGTGGATGGAGTAGTTGGTGAGTGGGGTGTGCCTGCACAGATGGATGAGAATGGCAGTGCTTTAGTGGACATTTGTGCTGGGAGGGAGTTGGTGGTAGTTAATACCCTCTTCAGGCACAAAATGATCCATAGGTATACATGGCGAGTGGTGAGAAGACAGGACCGGGGAATGAATGAACGGAAGGCAATGATTGACTATGTGTGTGTGGATGAAAGGATGAGAAGATGTATAATGGATGCAAGAGTATATA